>VDFB02055254.1:0-176883 GCA_007258455.2 Sequoia sempervirens
ATGACACTTGCAAAAACTCTATTTCTGGAACCACTAAAAAAACCTTCAAACATAGTTAGTGGGAATCAACATGAAGACACAAACATGGAATTAGAGTGAGATAAGGGGTTAAGTTCCTTGATAGAGTCGTCAAAATGTAATGCTAAGATTTGAAACTTAAATTAAATCAAACTAGTATGCAAGCTCCCATTTTAAAAGGTCTACTGGTTTTAGACAACATTGCATTCAGGAGACCACCTCTACATTGGCTAGTCTGTTATCTTATGATTTCCATTGTGAATTATCTTATGAGATCATTTAGGTCAGTGTATATTTGACCTCTGTAATTTTCCAGACAAACCATCTAGGTAGATGTGTATATTCAACCTCCTCATTTTTCCAGACAATTCTCTCAAACCAGAAATCATTGGTACCTCTCAAAGTTTATGAGTAGGGTAGATTTGTTTTTCTATTGGAGATCCTTATGAATTTGATGATATAAAAAACTAATGCTTTGACTGTGTATGTTATTATGCCAAAGGCGTTCCCTTTGTGAGGAGAGTGGGTTGACTTCGTGGATCGACAATCTCCATTGCTGTAGAGGCATGCAAGACGACTATAGCACCTTCAGCCGTTCGATTTCTCCATTTCCCGGTTCTGCCTTCGGTCATCATTTTTCACTATTTTTCACCATTTTTTCACTATAAACCCCCATTTTTGTTATTAGTCGACTTATCATCATGGAAAGAAGATAGCAATGAATGATTTCATTGCAGTTTTTTGGATACATACAATGAAAAAATTACAAATCCGAGTCATCGATCACTACAAAAAATCAATTTTAGGAAGCCCCCTCATAGTCATCCAATCTGCATTTGATATAGTGAAAAAAAAGAGCAAGTAACGATTTCTCCATGGCTACCGTCTTTATAGGCTAATAAGTGTTAGGGTTTTGGCAGAAAAATGAATATAACAAGAACAATAAACTCTATTAATTTAGAATGTTGCTTATCTCATAACCACGAGCCTCCATCTGAGGCACAACCAACCATTCATCTGATAATAACAATCTCGTGCGTAACAATTCTTATCATATTAAAAGAATGCATTTAATGAGTTATAAATAACAAATCGGTCAAGGAAGATGGAACAACTCATTTCTTGGAACAAAAAGTGGTTACAAAGATTGAAGCGCATGCACCAAGGTACTAGTAATAGATGGAAATGAGGGAAGGGTAAACAAAAAAAATGCTTATATAGGAAATATATCACTCTTGTGCATGATACTCGCAAAACTGTTACCACTAGAGTAGCATTGTGGAGACATATAGACATTAATATGACACACAACTGACTCAACTGGAATGCACGACTACCATGAAATGATTAAAAACTTAAACAAGACAAAATACAAATTTTAAACCACAATCTAATACCGGCAAATCACAAGTAAAGAAAATCATTCCATAATTAATCTATTCTCAAAAAACACCCCACAAAAGACCCAATACCGATACATTTATATCTCCAACATTAGAAAAATGAGTGTCGAAACCTTCCCCCTATGTGTATAACCAATACCTTACATATATACCCCCATGTTTGCACAAAGCCATTTTCAAATATAGTGCTCCTATAAGCAAATTATTACACCACAGTTACCAACATTAGAGAACTGTAACACAATGGGAATGCCTATTCCAAGAAACGGTTACTCCTATACCAGCAGAGCTGCATCAAAGAATAAACGATAATCTTTTTGTTATACCTGAAAAAGAGGTATCTTAAATGTTAGACATGGAGATGTCTCCGAGATAAACCAGTTTACTATCTCAACAGTCTGCAAAATATAACATGGAATTTGAACAATGCCCTTCAATACCTGTGAAATATGCATTCACAATAAAATTTGAAGTATGTTTATCAAAATTCCCAATTTCCTCTCGCCAGTGCACGCAATATTATAGTTGTTGCTTTCTTTGCTGTGATTTTCAAACTGTCCAAGTTGAAATAATATCATAGTTGATAACGGTTCCAATTTTTTTGCCGAATTTTCCCTTTCCATCTGTCATTAGAATCCCCACTATGATAATGGATCCGCAT
Organism: Sequoia sempervirens; assembly: GCA_007258455.2. NCBI lineage: Eukaryota > Viridiplantae > Streptophyta > Pinopsida > Cupressales > Cupressaceae > Sequoia > Sequoia sempervirens. Next base: position 2,083 of record VDFB02055254.1, read on the forward strand.
AAATCCATCTTATCGGGCAAAACTTTCCTGCCAATTACATTTGAGAAAATTAATTTATGAAATATGTTTTGTTAAAACTTTCCTCCCAATTACATTTGAGAAAATTAATTTATGAAATATGTTTTGTTATATATTTTGCATGTTACTTTAACAATACATAAATATTTGTTAAATAAAAAAATAAGAACTCTCATTTGTCAAAAATAGAATTATTAATAACGAGTTAAGAAACATGTGGTGCCTATAGTTCCCTTGGTAGGAACTAATAATAAAACAAGAAAGAGATATAATAAAAGATATGTATAATAAAAATTCAAATATTAAGAATTAAGATATATGAAGATATAAAATATATAATAAAACAAAAGAGATGTTTTTGCAAAAGTTAAAAAGGTTAAAAAAATTGATATAATTACAAAAAAAATAAAATTAAGAATTCCATATAGTTGATTCCCATGTTTGACACATGGTTTGAAAAATACATAGAAAATATGGAGGCCTTTTCATATTATATTCAGTACGCGTTCAATTAAACCTAATTTGACCAAATTGCTTTACAATTTTCTCTTTCAAAATTTGGTAAATTAATAAATTTTAAATTATTATAATTCTCTTCACTATAGATTTTACACAAAGGTTTGTACTCTTCTATAAAATTTTCATGTAGTTAATTTATGATAAATTTTATTTTATGTGTAAAATGTAAGTATAGTTCAATTTCTAGATGATTTTGATGGGAATAGATTTTGTAAGCGCGATGATTTAATAAAAAGATTTATTTTTAAATATGCAATTATTAAATATACTAGTTTATATATCTCAATATTAATTTATATAATATACTGGAGAGAAATCTCCATTAGTGATGTACTCAGGAAAGCACAATTGTGTGCCCTATGTTACAAAATGAAAAAGTATTTTATCACTTATGTTTGAATATCTACCGAGTATATATAATTTGTAAATAGAAAACGGTTGCACACCAAATTAAAGCAAGAATCCATTATAAAAATTGAACAACTCCCATAGGTTATCCCATTCAAATCCCATTCAAAACTACTAACACGAGTTTTCAAAAAGTAAATATTAAATTTGTTAATAATTAATTTTAATTTATTTAGGTATTGTTGTTTATTTTATAATATATTTGTTATATGTTAATAAATTTATTCTATATTTTTAGGATTTATATGATATTATTTTATATAAATATTGATTATATTTTATTTTATATAAATTTTTCTAATAAATATGTATGCTTTCATAATAAGTAAATAATTTTATTAATTTTTTAATTATTTATGCAAAATCATTTAAAATATTTAATGAATTTTACTTTTTTGAGAAAATGGAAAATATAAAAAATATATTTAAATTTGTCACTTTATCTTAAATAGTTTTGCATAAATAATTTAAAAAATATTCAAATATAAAAACTTAACCCATATAAAATTATACATGAAATAATAATAAGAACTTTAACAATAAAAATATTAAAAATGTATTGAAATTTATCTTCTTTCAAAATATTTATCTTAAATAATTTTGCATAAATAATTAAAATGAAATTTTCTAAAAAATGAAAAATATAAAAATTTAGAAAAAATAAATAAATTTACCTTCCTTCTATATATTTATCTTATAAAATAAATTTTAACTATAATAATTAAACAATCAATATATCTTCCTCCTAAACATTTATCTAACAAATAAAATGAATCAATATTAACTAGAATAATGAATTAATAAATATTTATCTTAAATAGTTGATTTCAAATATCAAGTTATTTAAAAAATAGTTATTATTTTATTATAAATTAATAGTTTCTATCTTTATTTTTTTCATAATTTTTGCATCTTGAGAAGTGGCCAAAAAAAGTCAATAAAATTACAAAATAAAAATGAGTTATATGAATGATATTGCAATTATTATAAATTAACATTTTTAACTTTAACTTTGTCATAATTTTTGCATCTCGAATGTATAAATATTAGTTGAGAAGTGGCAAAAAAAAAACTAACTTTAACTTTGCCATAATTCTTGCATCTTAAATGTGCAAATATTAGTTGAGAAGTGGCGAAAAAAATGCCTCAAAAAAAGCCAATGAAATTGCAAAATAAAAATATTATACTCAATTCCGCATAATCCGCCCTTATCACCTAAAATTTTTTAGCCAATAATATTCAAGAAAAATAATTTTGAAAATTAGAAAAGTTAAAAAACATGCATTTAACTTTAGAAAAAACTTCAAACATAATGTATAAAACAAAATAATTAATTTTGATTGGTTGAAGTTCAAAACATTAATAACTAGTTAGGATCTCGTCATGCCTATAGTTCTTTGGCAGGAACTAATAAAACAACTATTTTATTCTCAATTTTCACATTCACATGAAAGCAGTTTCTTGCAACTAACATTGCATTTGAAATACATAACCAAACACATATTTTCAATGTAAGGGATGTAACAGAATTCTTCAATACAAACAAGGGTGCCATAACAGTTTCCAGCTTTTATCATAATTTTCAGACCTAAGACTTAAAAGGTTTTTGGCAATGTTTTGCTGATTTTTTTTGTCTTTGGAGCAACCACATAGGGTTTCATGCATGCAGCTGATTTGGTATCAAAACCCTTGTTTCAGCCATTTGGAGAAGATGTAACACTAACAATATATTGTTCCAGCTAGCTAAGGTTTTTGTTTTGTATAAAGGATTTATATTTAATTCCCTAGGGTTTCAGGACAGCTTTTCCATCATTTAAAGGAATAAAAACATCAAGTCATTCCAGCTCTATTTGTTTCTAATTTTTGTGCTTGTCTCTGCATCAATTGTTGCTGGTTTCATCAAGTTTCAAGTTAGGGTTTTGTTATCTTGAAAATCACTTGCTTAGGGTTTCAGTACTTTCCTGGGGTTTCCAAATACTTTCTTCAATAGGTGGTTCCTTTGGTTTGTGATGAGTTTTCAAAGATTGAATAAGAGGCTTTTCAGCATTGCATACATGTTTGGTATTCTTTTCCAGCTTGGTCAGAGCTGCAACCATATGTTTTTCCCTTACAGCAATTCTCTCTGAGGTTGTGATCATGACAGGAGCAGTCTAGGGTTCAGAGCACTAGAATTCTGACAATTTCTGTGAGCATCAGATTCAAGTCCCCAAGATTGGGTGGTGAAGTCATCGATGGTTTGGCTGTTAGGATTTCAAATTTCTTTAGAAGATCTGCCATGTTTTAGACCAAAAGAGCTACATCAGTGAAACTACTTAGAAGATTCATATATCAGATTAGCCATTTTTAGCTACACCTATGCTATTGAGATTATTGTTTAAGTGAATGTCTTTTATACCAATTTGTTTGTGTTAATTCCATATGATGTTCAAAGGGTTTTAGATTGAAAGTAGGTAGTTAACATCAACCTTTGTATTGATATTATCTATCTAATTAGGATGCAGTTATGCATAAACTCAGTGGTTTTATCATTGGAGTTGTGTGTTGTTTTCTGTTAAAACTATTATTCCTTTTGAAAATCTCATTTGCATCTGCTTATTGGTGGCTAGGTGTTGTGTTGAATTCAATTGCTTGAGTTAAATCATAAAATCTATAAAATCTCACTTGTTAGATGAGTTGTTATCAGTCTTGTGCTCTTACCTGAGGCAAAGAGATAGGGCAGAAGTTATTTCATTATTGCAAAATCCCTTGAAGATACATTGTGCATAGTGTTGGCATTTATATATTTTGTCTAGAACATGTTTAGGGTTACTTCAGTTTCTCAAGGGCTTTCTCCATATAATTTGAAAATAAGCTATTCGTCGCATGGTGTTCCACTTTGAGTTATCTTGCAATAGACTTATGAAAATGCTAACACGTTGATCAAGATGGATGTGAGACATGATAGGAGTGTTTAAGGGCATCAAGAAATGGCACTTCAAAAAATTAATATTTACAAAACCATCTTCATTTAATTGGGATTAATTTTTTTATTCCTGAACTTTAGAAATTAATATATCAATTATCAGACAAGTGTAGGAACTCTTTTATATGTGTTTCTGTATTTGTTCTATTTTTATGTATGATTTGTATTATCTCCTATTCAGATCTGAATTATCCTTATAAATGCATGAGAGTCAAAAGATATATACGGGCAAATTCAGTGGCCATTTTCTCTCCCTAGAGATATTAATTACCCTTCTTTGTGCTGATACCTGTTGTTCTATGTTTGTTGGTGACACAGGCAGAATATATGAGGAAAAATGCAGTGAAACACGGCTTCAAGATGCCGGAGATTGCTTTGTAAAGGCAAAATGTTGGTACAATGCAGCAGCTGCATATGCTAGAGCTAATTGTGTTTCCAAATGCATAAATGCCTGCATAAAGGGAAAATTATTTGAGACTGGTTTGGAATTTCTTGAAGCCTTCAAAAAGGAAAACTGCAAATCAAACTGTGGAAGATGTGAGACTTGCGAAGGTGTGAAAATTAAAACTGAGTATCTTAAAATGTGTGCAACTCATTTTCATCAGAAAAAGGATACCAAGTCTATGATGAAATTTGTGAAAGCCTTTCCTACAATGGACTTAATTAGATCTTTTCTTTGGAGGAAAGATTACTTTGATGAACTTCTGGGAATTGAAGAGACAAATGGAAACTTCATACAGGCTGCAGAGGTGGCAGAGATGAAAGGTGATTTGTTACTTGAGTCTGTCATGCTAGAAAGAGCAGAAAAATATGAAAAAGCATTTAAATCAGTTCTACAGCATGTGCAGTTAAAGTCTTTGTGGGGAATGGCAAATAGAGGATGGCCGCTACAATACTTTCCTGAAAATAATAAGCATGTAGAGAGAATAAAGCAAATAGCTGAACAAAACCTGCTTCATGTACCTCAGACCCTTGAATCCCTTGATTGTGAAGCATCAATTCTTCTAAGCCAGTCTCAAAGTCTCTCTAAGTTAACAGAACAAATGATCCTTGCACAGCAGATTGGAAATGTTAACTTTGAAGTTCTTTCTCTTCGGAAAGTTCTTGATGTGCACCTTTGTTCTGATGTCAAAACATTTCAGCATTACCAAGGGAGGAGTTTCCTAAAGGGTGATGACATTTCCAAAGTGCTACTGGAGAATAGAGTCTCTTCAACATCAATGATATTTCTTTGGAATGCATGGAAGGAGAAAATGTTATCCTCAGTGGATTCACTTTCAAAACTAGAAAAGCGCCGGGAAAGAGAAGAAGATAAAATCTACATTGAATTTGCTTTGGAATATTTTGGGACCAGAGTGAACAGAAATAATAGATTCTGCACCGTGTTTGACAGTGAAGCCTTCTGGCTTAAGGGAAGGAGGGATGAATTGTTGCAGAGACGCGGAAACTGTGCACAGATTACTATTCAAAACTTTTCTATGCATGCAAAAGAGTTTCTTTTGATGGAATTGTTTTCTGTTGGAGATGAGGTTGTCAAAAAACTCCAAGAGATCTATCGTTCTTGCACAAATCAGCATTGTGCCCTTACTCTTGAAGGCACTCTTATACTTCAAATTTATCAAGTTTCAAATGCTTTGGAAGATAAGCTGTTAACTAGGTTTGGACAGGTGACAAGGTTGATCAGGATTGAATACCTTAGAGAACGTTTCTTTGAGGTCTTTCTCCCATTAAATACAGAGTCTGAAAACACAAAGGAATTTATCTCTTTGCGGGAGAATCCAACAAGCATTTTGATTCTCAAAGACATTACTGTGAATATAATAAACAAAATAGATAATGGCATAACTCTTGGGCAGGTTGGAAGATTGCAATTATTGCTTCCCTTTTTGCCTAGGGAACTGGTGACAGACTACGGTAAGAAAATTATTGAGAGTCTCCAGGACAAAAATTGCTGGAATAATGAACTGCTCTGGCTGCATATGGAAACTCTTACAGGGGACAGTTTCAAGGATAAAAGGTTGGATCTGATAAAAAGCTTTCAAACAGCTTTAACCAGTACATTTCAGGAGTGGGGGAACCAAATTGATTACATTTCTCCAAATGGTTTTCTTTCTCTACTGGAAAAGCTGTTCCTTTTTTCATCTTCATGCGAATATCTCTCTGGAGGCTTATTTTTGCCAAGGTCTTTCTTTGTAGAGTTTATGACTGGGGAACAAGGGAACCCCTCCTGTGCTTGGTTTTGTCAATCAAAATATCTACCTAGATGCCAGGGAAGGCTTGAAAGTTTATATCGTCCAATTTATGATATGATTTGTCAGCTATTAGTAACTTATAGAACTGAAACATATACATGGATGAAAACTTTCAAGATTGACAGTCGGACTTATTTTCCAGAGTTGGCAATGCGTTTGATCATTATGCTTTGTTTAATAGGTGTCAACAGCATAGGTTTATTTCAGTATGTTATGCATGTGCTTTCAACTATCTTCCAAGATAAGCATATCAGAATGAGCCTGACAACTAAATTTGGAGGAAAGGTGCTTCAATTTTTACAACAGTACAATCCAAACAGAGATACATTTTTCATCTGCTTCTCCCAGTTAATGAGACATATTGATAACCCTTTGGTGATGATTGATTTAGATAAAAGTCCCGAGCTTGATAGTAATCGTGCTGATTTCGTTGTTATTGGGCCAGAGAGTTTTAAATGTAAGGAAATTCTCCTTCAGTCTGTCTTTCAGGATAAAGGTGATGTGATTGCTTTAAAGGAGAGTGATGAGATATGAAGAGTAAAGAGCTTCGGATACACGGTAAAAAGAGCATGCAGCCATCAAATAGTAGTAGTTTTGAAACAAATACAGAAAATATTTCTGAAACTTTAAAAGTTGAAGAGAGTGTTTCTGATAATGCCGAGTCTCTCAGAGATAAAGTAAAGGAGGAGAATATTCTCAGCACACCCGTATTGGACTCCGGAAACATCGATCAACAGAAAAAGGTTGCTTCTTTAGGAGTTGATTTTAACTCTGGAGATAAGAATATCCAGTTTTCATTACTTGAAGATATCAAACCATCTTACAAGTTTGAAGTTGATGGTCAGTCTCTATCTTGGTTTGTCCAATGGAGGATGAAAAGGTGGCTCTCTTGTGCTAGGAGTCGTCTTGAACAGACACTATCTATCAAAGACAAATATATCAGGGAAGCTTATGAAGTCTTCAAAGGGAACACAAATTCTTCTTATACAGAGATTTTTATTTCAAGAGATTTTTATTTCAAAGGCTTGCCCTCTCAAGGTATAAAAGGCACAGGGTCATGCATATGAATTATGACAACTCACGTGATATATTATAACTACACTTTTTCCTTCTTTTAACTAGTTATTCCCAAAGAGGGGAAAAGCTCAACTATAACAATCTCTAATAATTTGATTGCAGGCTGAGGTTGACGAACTCTTGGACCTGATAGAGACCACAATACCAAAGATAAAACAAGGCAAAGTTCAACCTGACGAAGAAAGTGATGTCTTAGATGAAATGCATGACATCCATGAAGAATTGTTACGTTCATCCGAACTCCTTCAGCCAAGGTCAGTCGCGATCTTGTACATATGCTCTATCTGCACCAGATTATATAAAAAGATTTTTAATTACGGTACAAAATAGGAGAAGAGAAGATACTTTGTTTGTAGAAGCAGAAGATACTTTCTTTGTTAAAGTATACTTTGATTTCTCAGTTATTTAGTCTAAAGAAGTAACCACCGTTATTTGATTTGCAGGCATGAGAAGCATGAAGCGTGTGACATTGAATGGCTAGAGAAAGATGCTATAGGTCATACTTCTACCAAATTACTGGAAAGCAGGGACAGATTGAACAGATTTAAGTCTGTATTTGAGGATGACACCCAGACTGTCACTGAGTGCGCACAAACAGCCCAGTCTAAAAATAAGCAGAAGAGAAAGAACAAGCGAAAGACAAAGAATACGGGTGGGAAAAGGAGGAATTGAAATCTACTAGATTTCTGGGTGTATATATAGGACTGATCTGTGTATGTATTCATTACATTGCATGGTTTAATGTGCCATTGAATTAATGACATCTTTTTAATAATATATTTCAGTAAATCAAACTTTGGTAAACTCACCCAAACCCTTTGGTAGCCAATATATATATATATATGTATTACAATTATTTTTTCTCTCTATTCTTTCATGTTGTTTTTGGTTTTTAATTTTATTCCTTTTCAATTTTTATTATTTTATTAATATTCAATTATTAAAATAAATAATAATATTTTATTATTCTCTTTATTATTGTTTAATTATATATTTATCTTAAAATTGTATCAATATTTTAATTTGTTATTCTTTTGGTATTTTTTTTTTTGAATTTGGTTCTTCTCCTTTGAAATTATCAAAATTGTGATTCCTCATCTTTTCTTGGTGTTCTTTTGTGGTTCTCATGCCCGACTAGCCCCTCTTCATTTTGTTTTTGCTTGATTCCTGTAGTCAACCATTTCCTCGACTATACTGACCAATGTTTATGGACTGTGGGGCTATATATTTAAGTATTTTAGTTGCACCTGGGATGCTGTTGGGCATTTTAATTCACACCTCTGGAATGTGTATTGGAAGCGAACAGCTATGCACAGTTAGACTGCCCTTCAAATTAGGAGGGGAAGCTCCCTCTTTGTTGATTATGCGTAAAAAGAAGTACTAAACTACTTGCCAATCTTTAAGTTGACAGGCTTCTACAATGAAAGCACAAGACGTGTGTACATTTTTTGAAGCTATGTTTATTTTGATGTTCTCCTGCCTAGCGACGGTTATATATATTATAAAAAAAGTAAAAGAAATGTAACCGACATGCAAATTCATTTTTTATATATACAAGGATATCTCTTGACTTTTTTATAAATATTATTAATAAATAATATATATATATATATATATATACTAGTTTTATTCTCAACTTAAGAGCACAAGGTTATAAAACTCTTTGCGTCGTAGCTGAGATTTTCCCTTTTCTAGAAATTCAATTACAACTAATCCTACACTCAAGACGCTGCTATTTACTCAAGTAAATTCAAAGTAGGAGAGTTAGAAGTAAACAAGGAATGATTGATTAGATACAAAAGCTTAGATAAGCTCGCATCTAGAATACACCCAAAGACTCATTGTACTTATGAGCTGTAAGTTGAAATAAAGATTACTAAAGAAAAACATAAAACAAAGTGCTAAAATAGATTGAGACAGTATATCAAAGCAAAGTAGGCGTGAGACTTCCTCAATTTATAACAGTAAACAAATTTCTAGAACAATAGATTGTAGCAAATGTAGGCATGCAATATGCGATCAACCAAATTACAATTGAATAGACACTAAATAGCAAATTCGCAGGCAAAAGTAGGCTCAATAATTTTGTTATCACAAGCACAGTTAAAAATAAATGGGCAAGGTTGTCTTTATTTATACACAAACAAACGAGTAGGGAACCCTAAAATCTCTTTGTTTTTAACAATTAGTCTTGCCAACATGCAAGCTTTATTTCCAAGTCTAAACAAAAGAAACTAATCTAGTTAACTAGAATGCTAACATCAGTTAATTGATCTATGTACAAAGAAAGCTCCAATTGGTGTGATATTTCCAAAGAATAGATAAGCATGAATGAGAACAATCAATTTAACTTGGAAAAGGCATCAAGTTCACTATTGCCTTTACTTAAGTTCTATCTTTGGAAATCTTTGCATGCTCTAATTGGTGATTCACTCATTGACAACTTGGGATATCATTAATTGCCTCTTCATCAGGAATACTAATACTCTTTAGAACAATGTATTGTTTCTATAACATCTCTTCACCATCCACAATTAGATTTAGAAATTATTCTCTTTTCAGTTGCTTCATCAAATCTTGTTGACATTGTTGCAACATGATTCATTTTGAAGTCAATGAGATCACCATTGAAACGATCACAAACAAGGTTCTAAAAACATTTCTACACTTCACCGAGATCAAAGTAAATGCCATCTTCATGTTGATAAAGTGCCATCTTCCTGTTGATATTAACAAGGAATTTGTGGCACAAAAGTGCTTACAAACTTGAGAGTACTAGCAACCTTTTGTCTATATTCAATCAATTTTGTAAATATTCCTTCATAGGTTTTTACTTTGAAGATGTGTTCTCTCCAAGAAAAAAGCTTCTTCTTGTGTTCTTCTATAGTGACTGAATCATAAGCCATCCTCAAGTAGGAAATGACGATCTCATCTCTTGGCTTCCTTTCTGCTCTGACTCCTGAATCCCTGAGCGAAGATCATGGGCATTGTACCTCAATTGGTACATCTCTGCAAGTATAAATCTACCTTTGGTGATGAATTCTTCTACCCAATCTTTCAAATGTTTCCCATATATAACCAACTGACTCATTTGATGTTGATTTGCAGGTGACTCCAAAATCTGTGGAAGCAAAGCAGTGATGTGTGAAGTACCATGAAGTAGATTGGACATGTACTGTCATAGTTGTTTATTCTCAGCCTTGAGGGTTGTCTTGTCTTCTCCATCTTTGAGCACTCTCTCCTTCAAGTTAATTGTTGCAACCTCAAAGAGATTCACATTGACATGTCGAGTACGTCTACCAAGATTTGCTTTAGCCAATGTGAAGTCAACAACCTCAACCTCATCAGCGTTCTTGTCTTTCGATGATGTAGCAATCTCAATGACAACCTCATTATCAACATTCTTCTCCACGTGAATCTGCTTTTTGAGTTTCTTCGCTAATGTGTCTTGGTAGACATTATCAAACTCAGCAAAGTCCAACTAATAAGAAGGATTTCTCCTCTTCTTGCTTAGGAGGTTCTCAAGTCAAGACAAAGGGTCTCTACTAACTTCTCTGGGAGAATTGGTTCCAGCTCTAGCCACTCTTGATGGATCAATTGGTGTTGAGACGTGAACTGGTGAATCCACTTCTGAGTTTATGTGAATAGGAGAAGGTTGTGGTGATGACGGAAGAATAGGAGATGAAGGCTCTACCTCAACTTGTGATATTGCCTCAACTAAAACTTTTCATGCATCTATTGATTGTTCATGTCGATTCTCATTTTTCTTCTTTGTCATTCCACTAACCTTGGTACCTTCAGGAGGATTGCTCATTGTTTTAACTCTGGGTTTTGATCTAGAAGAGGAAGGTAGTGATGAATGAACAATTGATGGCTCTATAACTGAAATAACTACCTTCTGTGTCCTCTTGCTACTTAAGAATAGTCTGTTGTTCTTGACAATTTGGCTTGTTCTTTCCTCGATCAAGGTGCTCTCTTTGGTGAACCAATCAATTGATCGAAGTGGTTGTTGATCAACCTGATCTTTGGAATATGTGGGAAGTATGACTTCTCCATCATCATCTGGAAAACCCTCCACATCTTCTGATAAGAAATCAAAAATTTGATGAAGAGAAAGTCTAGTATAATCGCGCTTGTGCACTTCGAACTCATCTTCATAGTTAACCCAAAAATCTTCAATTGTAGGTTTATGTGAATGATTTTGACCAAGACGAGCTGCCAAGAGACCCCAAGGGTATGAACACCTCTCTTTGAAAACCTTGAGATTAAGCTTTGATGGTTCATTGCTCATGAACTTAGCATCAACTGATGATTTACATCTATATATACTCATCTCACATGAAAAACTAAATGCAGGCTTGCGTCGATTACGCAAAAAGGAGTGAACCTCATGTACTTGCCTTAGGAACTCCATGAACACTACCTTATCTGTTGGACATCTAGGTAGCATGGTTGGATCACTTGAGAAGCCATATACTCTAATGTAGGAGAAAGTGGGAAATTGGATAAACCAATCAACCTAATTCACCATCACCAATCTGGCATCTATTGAAAATCGTATATGCAACTCATTGTCAAGATTTCACATCATATGCATTAGGAAAACATCATTCACCCTCTTGAAATGTTGCTTTGATTGTGAAAACTTTAATTGTGGGTAATGCTCATACACATGTTGGATGCCCAATGTTCCAGTGACATTCAAACCTCAAACTTTCCTTGAAAGGCCATTAGATATATGAGGTATGATATCATGTGGAATTCATGGGCCTTGAAGAACCCTATCATCTAGCGGTGAAGAGTATCACTGATCAATGTTGGCCAGTCGTAGTGTTCTCTTTTGTTGACAATCTGGGGCATGTTGTAGAACATCCAAGGCTGAAACTTATGTGTTTCTGCTTGACCTGTGACTCAGTTGAGCAAAGTAATCATGACTACAAATTCATCCTTGAACTCACCACGTCCAATGTTCTTTGGCAAGGTGTTTCGCTTCTCTTTCAGCCACCTTTGTGCGATCCTCGTCTAGCACTGATCCTTTTGCGTATTCCACGCCTTTTCTCATTCTTCAACTAATACAATAAAGTTATCTGCACATGGTAGAATGGAAAAACATCTCTCAATGTCTCTCAGCTTGAGGCTACAAATAATACGCTCATCCACTGATTGGATTTCTCGTGAAGTTGGATTGTAATGCTTGACACAAGCAATCACAAACTCAATGTTTTGTACTAAGATGGGAAATAAAGTTGCTACAAGCAACACAAAATGATCAAGATTGTTGATTGTAACCTTGTATATGCCTTTCAAAGTATCTAGATCAGCCATTGGATGTACTTGATGCAAATTGATGATGAATGTTTTCAAGAAATTGTGAAGCAAGACTAACTTGGTCCTAATTTCTATTATAGAGAATTGCATGTCTGAAAACTTGAAGATTGACTGTGAACATGACTATGTTTGAACAATTTCTGCACAAAAGCTAAAAATAGCTTGTTGATTTTTCTTCAAAAAAGTAGATTTTTTTGAAAAAAAATTGAGATATGGGTTTTGTAAACAATGTTGTTATGAAGAGATCCAGATCGTCAAATTTCGAAAAAGCTGATTTTTTTTAGAACATGTAAGATCCCCTAAAAAGTAGAAGTTGCGAAGCAAATTTTCTAAAAAAAATGAGATATGGGTTTTGTAGAATTCACATGCTGAAGAGACCCAGATCCTCAAATTTTGAAAAAAGTTGATTTTTTCTTCAACATGCAATATGTTCAATTTTTGGCCAAAAAAAGTTGACAAAATGAGATCTGGGTTTTGTGGCCAATTTCGTTTTGAATAGACCCAGATTGTTAGATTTTTGAAAAAAATGATTTTTCAAAATTCCCTCAAAATAGGGCTGAAAGCTTGCATAAAAATTTGCCAATCTTTAAGAGGAGTATAAAATAGAGAGACCTAAATCAATGAAAACTGGAAAAGATGACTTCCTGTTTCTAAAAAGTGATGCCCTAGGAAAGTAAACCTAAAAAAAGTGACCTTTTGTACTTCCCAATCTCGAATCCACGAAGAGCACTAAAAAATATCTCTGTTTGAGCCTTCAAATCTTGATGAAAAGAAAATGGAAGCTCTCTTCTTTTAGATGTCAACCTGTAAAATAATGAAAAATGGATGCCCAAAGCTCTCTTAAATAAAATTTGGAAGCAAAAGGTGTTTTCATGCGAAACCATAAAATTTGGGATCCATCATGCAAAAATATCTAACTTTGTTTGCATCAACTCGAAGAATCCTAAAAAAATAGCGCAGCCAAAGCATGCATATGAGAAGACATTTAAAAAAAAATTCTAACTTAAGTTGACTTGGGTGCCTTCCTTGAAATAAGGTGCCCATCTTCACGAGTGTTAGAAAATTTTCCAAGATTTTCAACTTTTAAGCTTTTACGTGTCTCCGACATTTGGTACCCCTTGTTTGAGCATCATTTTTCGTTGATTGATGAACAACTATGACTGAAGGCATGTCAATTTGGCAAGCATGATCAAATCTGAGAAGAATGACACCTCATACCAACTTCTGATCCTGCATTTGATTAATTTCACAAGACTCGGAAATTGGTAGACGAAGATGTTTTGACAAATTTTCAAATGAATGAAAAATTTACTTAGGCATGAGAAGAAAAGCGCCCTCCTTGAATTAAGGCACCTAAGCCTTCCAGACTTAGACAAAATTTCGTGATTTTCAACTTTTCCCTGACTTTCTTCATTTCATGTGTTTTCGTCTTTGTTCGATCTACATTTTTTGGCGTTTGATAAGTCCTCTAAGCTCACCGCTAAATTCATTGAAGAGCCTGATCAAATTTGAGAGAAATCTCTTGGAGGTTACAAATCCTAAATTCTACTTTTGATTGCCTGAAACCCTAGGTGCCCCTGGCTGATTAGGGTAGCCATCTTCACCAAAGTTAGAAACATTTTGATGATTTTGATGATTTTCAATTTTTCCTTTTGATGGAACACCTCTGTTTGATTTGCAATTTTGTCCATTCAATAGATCTTGTGAACTGGTTGATGGACTCATTGAAAAGCCTAAAGAAATTTGAGAAGAATGACCAGTTTTTCAAACCCTAACAACTACTTTTGATTGCTTGAAATCCTAGGTGCCCCTGGCTGACTGGTGTTCTTTTCTTCACCAAACTTGGTTTTTTATTTTTATTTTGAGTTTTTGTTTTAACTTTCTTCGCCTCACATTCACCACATTTACTAACTACATGACCATCTTGTTAACTGTGAATGCTCTCATTGTTTCACATGCATGATAAACGGAAACTGAAAAATATTCTAAGGCATTGAATCATAAGTGCCTTCCTTGGCTAGGGGCACCCAAGGTCTCCAATGTTAGAATAATTTTCACAAATTTGGCTATTTTTAGATTCACCTCTATTCACCGTTTTTTGAGCATCTTTTGTTGTGGATTGATATGTGCAACGTTTAAGACTTAGATTCTGACACCTAGCAGCTAGCCATCCTCCATTGATGACCTCAAAGGTCTTGATTTATCTTTTGAAAAAGTGAAATAGACCGACTAGAGAAAAATTGACTTTTGGTCAATTCTAATTGGACCAATGTGATCAAGATGTAAAATCAATCAATCAAAATCAATTTGAGCCATTTTTGCAAAATGTACACGTAAATTATCTTGATTAATAATGCATGCTCGATTCCGACTTACTAACACCAGTTCTTCTTTAATCATCCTCTTTGCTAAGTATTTAATTAAATAATCCTTATTTGATTGAATTTATCAAATTCCTCTTTTAATTGAATAAACTAATCTTGATCACCATATTTGTCTCTTTAAATCAAGTTTATTTAATTAATCTCCTAAAATTATCTCTTTAATTAAACAAATCAATTTTTATTTAATTAATCTCCTAAAGTTCCTTCATTTAATTGAGTAAATCCAAATATTTAATTAAATCTCTAATGTTCTTTATCTTCTCATTTAATTTAAATAAATCCAAATATTTAAGTTGAATGTCACAATCAACTAACCTCCATTAAAATTAATTAAATCATAATTAATGCTAATCTAATCCCTCAATTCTCTAGATTTTGCAACTTGCACAATAAATCAATTTATTTGATTTATTATTTCTTCTATTATAATTCAAAATGACATCTTTAGGGAATATGCTTCAAATTTCAAAAAGTCCCTCCAAAAGGACTTGTCCTCCAACATAGCATTAACTCCTCTTACATTGTCTCTTACATGTCTCCCACTTGGCATTTAAGACTCTTTCTTCTCCCTCCAACAAGCCAACTTTCAAATTTTCAAAATCCACCTAATGACATTTATCATGCACAGTGACCAAAATGTGCACAGCCTTCCCCCATTGACATGTTGACAAGTGGCATCTTGTTATTGGCTTATGCTTTATCCCACATCCATCATATTCTCCATTCTTCAAACCTTCTTCTGTATAAATGGAGGACTATATTGATTTGAGGGACACAACTTGATACATAATCTCAAGCATTTTCATCTTGATCACTCATCATCTAAATGCCATCCATCATCCAAGAGCTTATCAAGGATTGGGAAAGGGCTACTTTTCACATCAAAGTAGCACAAATCCACTATGAGATAGGGTTTGATCATGTTTTCATGTGCTTTCATTTAGTTATCTTTGTTCTATTTATCTAGTTTACATATTTTAACATGATTGAATATTTCATAGGAATGTTGGGTTTGTTTATTTTAAATTGACTAACTAAACTAATTGTGATCATTGTTTGAAGTATGTAGATTTAGGGTTGGTCATGTCCTATCAATAAATCATTTCTTTTGATTTATTAATTCTTCTAATTTCCCTCAACATAGCATCAAAAGGGAATATTCCTCCAAATTTGATTTGTTCTTCCAACAAAGCATTTAACCCTCTTACATGTCCTTGTGCATTAAGCAAAATGGCATTCAATTCATTCCTTTCTCCCTCCAACATGTCATTTCACAAATTTGAAATTCCACCTAATATCATTTATTGTGCACATTCATCAAAATGTGCTCATCCTTCTTCCATTCACATGTTGACAAGTGGCACTTGGCCATTGGATGTTGAATGATCCCACATTCATCCATTTTGCCTCTTCTCTCAATCTCATCTATAAATAAGAGGCTTTTCTTCTCATTTTGGATCCACAAATTATGCATTTTGAATCCACCATCTTATGCACAAGTTCACTATTGTCATTTGAATTCATAACATCTTCATCATTTAGCTTGTTAAGGGTTGGGAAAGGGCTACTTTTCATAGCAAAGTGACACCAATCCACTATGGAATAGGTTGGCATTAGAAGTGGACATCGAACTTAAGCAAAAGCAAACAAATTGTAGTTAGAAAATTGATCGTTGAACTTGAAATTCACAAAGCATTTTTAAATACTTAGAACCTCCATTTTCGGCTATCGTTTTTTGTTTTACACTAACTCACTTATATTTGAGCTCTAAAAAGAACACTACAAAAGTTTTTGTTTTTGCTACAAAGGGTTAAAAAGAACATTAGACACTAAATTTCAATTTGGATTCTAAAAATTTGATAAAACAGACTTCACACTTTGTCTTTGTGCTTTAAAAAAAACTCAATTTTTTCTTTGGAAATTAAAATGAACATGTGCATTTGGTGTTTTGTAATTTTTTTCACAAAGTAATATCATTTAAAAGACATATGCACTTCTCTCGTGCTACATGGCGATCTTAAGAATCAAAAGCCTTTTTGTGATATTAAGTTGTCAAAAAGATTGCCTCCACATTTTGATTTGGGTTTAAAATTTGCAAATCTTGTGAATGTGAGTAGAACATATCGCGAGTTTTCTCTCTTTGTTTCTCAACAAAGATCGATCGAACTATGGATATGTTTTCTCACTTTTGTGTTATCTTAGAGGGTATGCCTTGTGGGAAAAAGTAATCACCCAAGGGAACAATCCAACCGAGAACATGCTAAAGCCAAGCGACTTCCACTTGAGATATAAGTGTGGGTACTTGAGGAAAGGAAACTATCACAAGGATTGTTTTGACAAGAATGGCAGCAATGGTCTCTTGCCGTATGGATGATCCCCCACGAATGGAATGCTTGCATTAAAACCCCTTGATTAAAAGACCAAAATCATTAATCTATTTGTTGGTGCAAGAACAGTCATTTTGAAGCCACCCCACATTTTTACGGCTTTTAGTAGAGATGATAAGTATGCCATGGGAGATTCATGGGTATTGATGCTTGGATGACCCGTAGAAGTGAGTGTTGTGGAGGGGAGCCAGTGTGGTCAAGCATCTAATCATCTGCTAAAAGTAGGTGTAGCTAGATTTATCCAAGTGGGGATTCAACAAATATTGTCTCAATATCCATAGGGTTGTGCATGTTGTTGAAATCGAAACACTTTGCTTGATTGTAAACATTGGAAAACAAACATTCAACATCATCATCGAATTTCAAACCCTTTAGAGAGAAAATACCATTAACAAAATTCAAGTGTTATTGTTTGTCCTAGGGATTTTATCCTTAGAGACTTCTAAACATTTGGATTTATATCTCAATTTGCTCACTAAAGTCAACAATAGAGAACTTTTGCCTTGATTTCTTTGATTTCCACATAATGGACTTTGTGGGATGAGAATAAATTAGGACATTAGACATCTAGTGGAAGAACCTAATCAAGAAGTGTTTATGGTAAAAGGAAGTCATTAAACAAAGATAAAAAACAATTGAACCCACACGTTTTCTTTCAAATGATTTCTCACAAAATCAAGATCCAAAAACCAAAGACCATGGGTCTTAGTCACAAAGCTCACAAGAAAAAGTTGGCTATGCTTTATGAGTTTAGGGAAAGATTGACCTTTAACTTCTATAAACGTGCATCAAGAAACAATCCCAATTTGTACTCATTTTATTATTGTCAAAATCCAAAGGTTTGAACATTTTGTTTAGATTAAAGTGTGTTCTTCAAAACCGAGGTCTTGTAAACAAGAGTCTTTCTAGGTACACATAGGATCAAATTCAACCTTCATCCATCTTTCAAACAGAAATAAAAATCATCTCACCGACAAATCTTGCAAATATTGAAACCATCCTTTATGCTATACTTTTAGGAAAATCCTTTAAATCAAAATCCTTGAACCAAACATCAAATCATCTTGTTTGGCTAGGTATGTGAAGATGCATCCTTCTCCATATGCTTAGTAAAATTATCATCAAAACATCTTGTTTGGTTAGGTGTGGGTAGATGCATCCTTCTCCCTACATTTAGCCAAATTATCATCTTGTGAGCAAGTTTATCCCATAGATAGCATCCAAAATCTTGGGGTCCATTTGTTCATTATCCAAATCAATCCAAATCCAAATCAAGGTCAAAACCAAAATCCAAAATCAAACCAAATCAGAATCCAAGAATCCAAGAATCCAAAAAGTCCCAAAAGTTTAGTATCCCCTCAAGATTTCCAAAGAGTTCAATCGTCCATATCATCCATCTATCACACATCTTTCATCATCACACTTTGATCCTTAATCATCCTATATTTTCTCTTTTATGGTTCAAATGAGATTGCAACACAAGAAGAACATGGAGAACAACAAGGAAACATCAACTTCAAGTGACCTAAGTCAAACAACACCCGAGTTCAATCTTGTTGGACCTAGCAATCCACTACCCGATCTTTCTCTCATCACACAAGATCCTCAAGAGGAAGGACAAGTGGAAGACATTACCAACTCGGGGGTAACCCAAGATGAGATCACTGAAATGCTTCAAAACCCCAACAACCTTAAACTTGTCAAAGCCATGTTAAGACTAAACCCTTCCCAATACATGCTTGAATTGGCAAAGGAAGGAGCTAAACTTCCTTCTGATTTCGATGTGAGCACTATTGTAGAGAAGCCTTTTATGCCGCTTGTACCATTCACCTCGTCCACTCAGAGCATCATCCAACCCATTTTGCAATCCACATCGTCCATTTCCACCACGCAAGCTATTGTTAACAAGGGGAGTTCGTTACTCCATACCCTTCAAAAACATCCCCTTGTCAATAGTCAGAATTTGGATGCCAATACCGTCATAAGTACATCAAGTATCGTCCCCCAAAATCCCCTCCATTAATATGTACCACTCACATTCCATGACACCTACGACACATCTTTTCACGCAACACCAGCATATGCTCTTGACCCACAAGTTTCACTCCCATTGGTATAAGCGGGACCATTTGAACAAGGCGGGCTCTTCGGGGCCTCATCATCACTCATTCAAGGAATTCTACCACCACTTCCATTACTTCCAAGAACTATCCCACCTCCACCACCATTACCTCCACTACCAACATCAACATCATTTCTTGTTTTAGGGCTTCCCCCTTTACCTAATACAAATCAATCCATCCAAGGCAATTCAATAATCACCAATCAAATCATTACATCAAATCCACTAAATATACCATTGATATCGCAACAACAGATGGTATCCATCCCAGCAACAACATCTATCCCAAAAAATCAAAACACGGTCTCCCAAGGACCCACCACCTCAATCACACCAACCACCACAATCACATTTCAACCACTCACCACCACGATCACTCAAAATATATCTCAACCACTCACCACCACATCTAACATTCCAAATCCACCACCACTACCAAATCCAAGTCAATACAACATAGTGTTGAAAGCTCAACAGGCCTACCAAAAGGCAATACAACAATACCAAAGTCAACAAGCACAAGCAACGCAAATCACTCAAGCTGCACAAGCAATGCAAGCTGCTCAAGCCACACAACAAGCCCAAGAATTGTTACAAGTTCAACAAGCGCAAAAAGCTGTCCAAGCACAAGCCCAAACATTGTTACAACAACAAGAAGCTCAACAAGCCGCTCAAGCCACCCAAGCTGCTCAACAAGCGCAAGCGCAAGCGCAAGCACAATATCTTGCACAACAGCAAGCAGGCCAACAACAAGCGTATCAACAAGTGTTGAAGCAATACCAAGAGCAGCAAGAAGCAACCCAATTACAGGCCCAACAACTAGCATTGGTGGCTTAACAACAGCAAGCTCAATAACATGTGTTATTAGTGCAACAATAGCAAGACCAACAACAAGCGTTGTTGGTATAGTAGTAGTTATAAGCATACATGGCACAGCAGAGCGTGCAAACACCATCCACCATCACACCAATCAACCCACCCATCCCTCCAATGACCAAACCACCTCAAAACACCTTCATCCCACCCCCTGATCCGTAAGACAATGTATCAGCATAAATCAAATTCCTTTCACAACAAGTGCTTGATCTTCAATCAAGGAAAACTACTAAGCCACAAAAGAACTTATTCCCCTACCCGTTCGACAAGAGCATTATCATGAAACCATTCCCAAAGGGATTCAAGATCCTAAAATTTGATAAATATTGTGGGATCGAAAAACCTAAAGATCACATTAGGGAGTTTCAGGTACACTACATGGAAGTTGCCTACGATGAAACTTACTTGATGCGACTATTCCCTCGAAGCTTGGCAGGTCCTGCCATTGACTTGTTCTACCATCTCTCAGGAATCAAATAATTCGAGGAAATCGTGGACACATTCATCCAAAACTATGCCTTCAACATTGCTATGGATGTGAGCCTTGAAGAACTATCGGCTATGAAACAATCCAAGGGAGAAACGTTTTCTTCATTCTTGCAATGATGGCAATCAAAGGCCAACAAAGGCAAGTGGGCCATGCCTGAGGAACAACAAGTGTGTACCATCATTGCGAATCTTGACAGACTCTTTTCCTTCTATCTCAAGATGCCATGCATCACAACCTACGATCAATTGATCCCTAAGGTGCTCAATATCGAACGAGCCCTCATCTCACAAGGGGGAAATCCTTATCAAGAAAGTTGTCCATCCACCAATTATAATGAAAAATCATGTACATGGGCAAAGAACAAAAATGTTACCAACGATGGTGTTGTCGACGCTAAAGTTGTCATCAGTGCACCTCAACAAAACACACCAACACCCCAATAACAATCTCAAACCAACAATCAAAACAATCAACAAGCCAACACTATCACACTGTAGCTGAACAACCAAATAGTCAACAACATGCACAATCAAGGTAGACCACCTTAGCGAAATAAAAATTCTCCAAAATGGAAGTGCACACCCCTTGGGGAATTAGTTGAGTCTATCATGAAGAGACTAGTGGAGGAAAAAATAATCACAGATCCTACCTATGATAACTATCAAGAGCCCTTGGTAAAACCATTGTGGTACAATAAAAATCACCTTTGTGATTAACACAAAATCAAGGGACACACAACTATGAACTGCATGAGGCTCAAAAACTTGATCTAGGACCTCATAGGTGACAAAATCATAAATGTGGAACAACCGACTGGAAATCAAAATCTCAAGATTTACACGAATCTGATGCCCAATCACAACAACAAGGGGAACAATAACAATGATAAAGGAAAGGGTGCATTCAAAAGTGTAAACCATGTATATAGCCATGTCATTGTGTCCCTAAATGAGTATTGCACTATTATCACCATCAAAGGAGCCCAAGGTGATTGTGGAGTCACCACAAGAGGCGGAAAAGTCACCATCGCAGGACCATCTCAGCCAACTAGAGCATCCACTTCCAATCCAAGGTCCGTTCCTAGTAGCTACAATGTCCTTGACCAGTTAAAAAGGACCCCAGTTCAGATCTAAATCATGGAGTTGTTGAAAATCTCACCAGCCCACAAAAAGATCCTCAAGGAAGCTCTCACTTCATCTTCCATCCCCACTGATCTTGATGCGGATCAATTTCAAGCTATGGTCTCACACCTCACTGCACCTCACCTCTTAAATTTCTCAGAGCAAGGTCTTCCAACGCAACCATCTCACAATCGTGTGCTTCATTTGGAGGCTTATGTCCATAAAAACAAGGTCAAGTGGGTCTTGGTGGATGGAGGTGCAGGGTTGAACATATGCACCCTCAAATTAATAAAAAGCTTGGGCTTCTCCAAAGATGTTGAAAAAGGAAAGGGCATAACCATCAGATCCTATAATGATCAAGAAAGGGTGTCTCAGGGCACCATCCAACTCCCTATTCAAGTAGGGTCGACCATCATGGAAACATGTCAAGTGCTCGACCTGGAATTACCTTATAACATCCTTTTGAGACATTCCTAGATTCATGGGATGCAAGTCATTGCTTCCACCTTCCACCAGTGTGTAAAGTTTCCATACTAAGGCAGAGAGGTCACTATCCATGGGGATCTCAAACCCTTTTAGTATTGCAAGAATCTAGAAGAAAAATATTAAAAAATCCCCCAAGTGCCTAAGAACGATAAGGGCTCCTCAACTCCATACATTAACCCAGCTACCCTCACCTCCACTTTTGCGACAGAGACACCCACCATCCCTGCCATCTTAGATATCAAGGTCATTATCTATGACAATGGGTGTGGGGACTATACAATTCCAAAAAATGGTTTTGTAGTGGGAGAATTACCACAATCTCCTAGGTTATGAGGACGACCATAGTCAAATAATGTTTCCTCATCCCAAACCTTCACAGTAGGCTCCTCTAGCTTCAGGAGTTGGGGAGATTTGTTATCACTTGAAATTGCACCCTGTCGAATGTAAAATTCAACAATCCAGTGTAACATGGGAAGACTTCAATAACAGTGGTTTTTTGTAAACAGAGGTCAACCTTCAGAGAAGGTTGGCTTCCTTTGTGGTATCACCTAACTATTGTTCTTTGAAAGAAAAGGGGATGAAGAGTGCATGAAAATTAAAATTTAAACCTATGGTGATACACCGAACTGTTAAGAAATCATGAAATGAAAACAAGATGAACATACACTGGAAAACTAATGGTAGCTATTTCATTTACTCAACATAACCTCTTTGAACTTATGCATCATTCTTAAAAAATCATGAAATGAAAACAAGATGAACATACACTGGAAAACTAATGGTAGCTATTTCATTTACTCAACATAACCTCTTTGAACTTATGCATTATTCTTAAAAAGGCTTGATCTACATACATATTTTAAGAAGGAAAGATGAATTTCACGACTTTAAGGTATGAATGTAGACTTAGAAAAGCATAGTTGAAAACTTGCATAATCTAAAAATATAGAAATGAGAGTAGTCTAAACACTAACACTGTTTTCCAAGGTAAACTATGTGTTTTATATTCCAAAATCGAAATGAGTTACAAAGCATACATAAGCTGAGAAAGGATTGTTAAAAATCACTAACTCTTGAGAATGCATAATCCCAACTCCTTTACAAAGAGGCGAAAAAGCCCTATTTACCAAAAGATGTCGGCCCCTAGGGCTTACAAAAAATATCAATCTTCAGAAAGATCTACCCTTAAATTTTTTCAAATGAAGTTAATACTACGTTCATGTGTATCCTTGTTGTCCATGTCAGTGTGAAGGATCGCCCTTAGGAGGAGCCTTCAGATCTTTCTATAATACTTGCATTTACTTTTGGCTTCCATGTCCATATTCAAACCTCCCTGAAGGGCCGCTTTGAATGCTATAAAGCATTATCATTAATGTTGATCCCCCTCTGCCAGTAGCGATCCCAATTGTCACCACGACTCACAGTTCTTCTGTTTACCGACGACACCTAGATATCAAACTAATTCATCGATTTATTCAGAGTAGATCCACATTGCTTATGTTCCGTTGATCTTCCTGACAGGGGTCAAACTGCCACAGCTCTCCTGTAGCTTCATTTGATTGGTCGAACAGATGCTACATGGAATCGCCAGACAGTCAAAGGTTGTTCAAATGAAATCGCATGTCGGTGAGACACTAATCGTGTCTCCCCGATGCAATTAGACCTTGCAGCAGGGTGCTGTCATAATAGTGGTTTACAATTCCTGAGAGGAACAAATTTTAGCTGAAATCACATATTTTTAGAAAATATAATGATTTAAGCCTTAAAAAGTTCCATTTTAACGATTCCAATTGAAGAGGGTTTGATCAAATCACCTTAGATCAAACCCCCTTGGATAGAACCTCGCTAGTTTTAAACCATACCTATAAATGCGTCTCCTTTACACCTATCAAAATGCTGATAAAAAATCACTTTTGATTTAGATTTTGGGGATCAAATTAATTCATATAAAATTTATTTCAAATGATTATGGTATTCCCGAACAAGCTATCCAATGAATATAATTTTAATATGTTTTGGTTTTGTTATGTATTTGTTTTTTAAGTTTTATTAAACATAGGTTTTTCATCGAAAATGAATTTCTTTGTTCTTCACATGTGGAAAAATAGAAAGTTATCAAAAAAAAATTGAAAAATATGAGTGCACGGATATTGAAGTCCTTGATCCAACAAATAAAATAAAATAAAATTTTGACATATACAAAAAAAGTTACGCTATATAGTTGCTATGTCTGAATTGTAATTCGTTTGACTTTGAAACTTGATTAAGGAAAAAATATTCAATAAAAAACTATCTAACCAAGTGGAAGCACTAGATATCAGAGTTGCAAATCTAAATTTGAAAGAATTAGAATTTTATCCTTCACGGAAAAAAAGTTATGCGTTATACGCTGTGCGTCACTTTTTAAAAATGTTGTTTTCTAAAAAAAATCTATTTTCGTGGGAGATGGAAAAATAAGTGCAATTTGATTCCCAAAATTTTGAAAAAAATATTTTTAGAATCTACAGACAAAATTTGATGAGACTCTAGTTTGCACCATCTTCAAATTCCTCACAGTTTAGCCGCTATAGGTGCCCGAATGTGAATATTTAGTTAAAAATAATAATTTCAGTGTCCAGTTTGGCCAAAAATTGTAAACCACTATTATGGGATCACCCAGCGGCATTCGACAAGACATACGATTGTCGGCAAGACCTCATAGCGAGCTCCTTTCCTTTCCTCGAGTTCACTTTGTTTCGGCGAGACATCTTGTCAATTAGACTTTATGGCGAACGACAAGAGTCTTACCGATGTCCCTTTCTATTTCGGCAAGACTATTAGCGGTCGGCAAGACCTTATACCAAGCGCCAAACATTACATCGAGCCCTTTTGTTTCGGCGAGACCACCCTCGGTCGAGGAGACATCATAGCGAAGGCACAAGCTTTTGCCGAGACCTTCAACGGTCGCCGAGACTTCATGCTGAAGTCAACTCCGCTTTGGCGAGACCCCACCATATCGGCAAGACCATATAGCAATGATGCCTCCTTTCGCCGAGACCACATGCAGTCGAAGAGACACATGAAGACTCATGGCGACCCGAATGTCCTTGCGATGGGTGTATTCAAACAAATAAAATGCACTGCTAGTCAGCAAGACAACAAGAGGGTCTTGCCGACTTTCTGCTCTGATGAGTTTTATGCCAAAACTGACTGAGGCGAGGCTTTCCAATAGACTTCCCTGTCAGATAAGGACCTTCCCAATGAAATCGGAGCACCTGCACGCTGGGCTCAACCCTTATGGGAGCCACATTTAATCCACATGTGAATTTGAAACATAATTTCCCCCGATTGAGCCCGTAGGTGAAAATTGGGTAACATTTATGGCGACCTCAGCTAGATGTTTGCCTGCTAAACATGGAAACCAGTAGCCAAAACTTGTCCATTGGGCATGGAGTCACTAGGAAAACTCAGAAAAAATTAAAACATCAGCTTTGTACATAGCTCAAACGTGTCTGTAACTTATAGATCATAACAGGTTGCCCAAAACTCAAGAAATAGGAGAAACTGAAATGAAAATATTTACTGTGCTGAAACAGCACTTAGGAAATGGAAAACAATTAAACTAAAGCGTAGAAGTACTTATTGGAAACATCAACCTAACCTAATATGTACAATGGAGGAACCTATCAGACTTCAAAACAAGGCTTGAGGTGTATCCCATTGACTAGGATAGGAAGCACTTCACCTTCAGTTGTGGCCAGTTGGTATGCATTGTGTTCTTTGTAGTCTTTAACAATAAATGGACCCATCCACATGTTGTCAAACTTGGTGTGATGGCCTAGCTTTCTTTTCAAAACGTCCCATTTGAGAACAATATGACCTTTAAAGATTTTGGATGTAGCTTTCTTGTCAAATGTTCTCTTTGTTTGGCGCTGATGATACTCCAAAGCTCTCATTGCTTTATCTCTTGATTCCTCGAGCTCCATGAGCTTTGCATATCTCACGGACATTGGGTCTTGCTCTTCATACATCTCCAATTGGTGAACAATGTCTACAGCTAGAAGCTCTACGGATAGAGGTAACTTGGCCTCCTTACCATAAACGAGCACATATGGTGAATTACCAATAGACCTCTTAGGAGTCACTCTGTTTAGCCAAAGTGCATACTTTAAATTAATGTGCCAGGTCCTTTGATTATCCTCCATTGTTCTTTTAATAATCTTGATGAGATTTTTATTTGTGCTTTCAGCTAAACCATTACCCTGAGGGTAATAATTTGAGGATGTATTCAAATGAATGCCATGTTTAATAGCCCAATCAGCTACTCTTAAACCTACAAATTCTAGAGCATTATCAGATATGATAGAGTCAGGAACTCCAAATTTGGCGACTATATCCTCATAAAAGCTCAAAACTCAAGACTTTTTTGCTTCTTTCAAAGCTACCCCCTCTGTCCACCATGTGAAATAGTCTGTAGCAGTAAGCACCCACCTATGACCAGCACTAGATAGTGGATTAATTGGCCCAATAAAGTTGATGCCCCATCTCATAAAGGGCTGCGCTGTTAGAGTAAAGGTTTAAATTTAATCATGTTAATTAAATTACCTTTATCTCCTTAACATTTCACCTTAGTTTGCATAATAAGACATTTAATAATTATATTAATTATTAAATGTGTTTTCCTTTTAGGGCTTTTTGACCTATATGTGGTTGAAAACTCTTCTTTTGTAATAATTTCTCTTTTATAGATTGTTGAATACAGAGCTCCAACTTTTTGAGCAATTTTACTATGTTCTTGTTGCTTCTCTTTGCTTCTCCCTGTAATAGGTTTTCTCAGCTTGTAGAGATCACTGGGCTCCTATGGCGTTGTAGTTTCTCAACTCCTACATGCTCCACCTAAATTGGATGTAGAGGCATAGCAGGAAGCTTTTCTTTTCCTGCAAATAAAGCACATTTGATACACTTTCTTGACCATGTATATGCATCTTTAAACAAGTTGGGCCAATAGTAACCAGCTCTCATGATTTTCCAAGCAGTAGTTCTTGGAGCAAAATGACCTCCTGCAGCTCCATCATGAAACTCATGCAGTACTCTTTCTGTTTGATCAGTATCAATACATCTTAACAAGACACCATTCAGATATTTCCTGAAAAGGATATTATCAATAAGGACACAAGGAATTGACTGCAATCTGAAGTATCTTCATTTTTCTCTATCTAGACCTGGTGGACATTCACTAGTACGAAAAAAGTGGGTCATCGCTTGAACCCAGCCTGCAACTGATGCAGGTGTGGCAGCCTAAACATTTTGAGACTCATTCGTATTAGTTAAAACAACACCAACTTCTGATTTTCGTGTATCTTCAGAAGTGGAGGCAAGTTGCTCACAAATTCCTCTACCCCTGACAAGTTTTGTGATGTTGATGTTAACATCAAATTCCATTACTTTTGTGATCCACCCTGCCCTTTTCTCACTCAGATCTTTGTTCAACAAAAATTCCTTCACACTTGAGTGTGCAACCAGAATATGAATTTTATTGTTTGAAACTAGAGGCTTAAACTTCTTTAGGCTTTTGATCACAGCGAGAACATGTTTCTCAACAAATGTATACTTCTCTTCATAATCAGTAAGTACTTGACTAAAGAAAGCTATGGGTTGCTCTAAATTATCCCTATTTTTCTGAACCAGCATAGCAGAGATTGAACCAACGCTACCAAAAACATACAAGAAGTCTTTAGAGAAATCTGAATTTACCAGTGTTGGAGCTTATGCTAAAGCTTCCTTGATTTCTTCAAAACTGTGTTTTGCTTCTCCAGTCCAACTGAAAACTGAATTCTTTTTAAGCATGGCAATCAAGGGTTGTAGTAAATTCGCAACATCAGGAATGAATCTTCTCATAAAGTTAATTCTCCCTAAAAAGCTCTGTAATCCTTTCTTGTGATTGGGTAATGGCAGTTCAAGTATAGCTTTAACTCTTTCAGGATCAATGGTAACTCCATCTTTTGATACTATATGGCCTAACAGTTTACCTTCATGAACTGCAAAAATACTCTTTTTCGGATTGAGAGATATTCCATATTCCCTGCATTTTTCAAAAACTTGCTTGAGATGTGACAAATGTTCATCTGCATTTTTTGAATATACAGTTATGTCATCTAAATAAACTAGCAGACATTTCTGAATTAAATTTTGAAATGCCATATCCATGGCATGCTGAAAGGTGGAACCGACATTAGATAAACCAAAAGGCATTCTCTTGTAGGCCATAGTGCCCCATTTTGTTGTAAATGTTGTTTCATATTGATCCTCCTCTTTGACTAGAATCTGGTTATAACCAGAATATCCATCCAGAAGAGAAAACCTTTCTGATCCAGCAATAGCTCGAAGAATTTGTTCCATAGACGGTAAAGGGTAATGATCCTTCAGGGATGCTCCATTAAGGTCTCTAAAATCTACACATAATCTTATCTCACCGCTCTTTTTTCTAACCGGAACAAGGTTAGAAACCCAGGATGTGTGTTTAATTGGAAACACAATACCCCCCTCTACCAACTTGGTCAGCTCTTTGATCATCAAAGGTTCAAGCTTGGGGTTTAATGGTCTCTACTTTTGTTTAACAGGCTTGACACCAGGTTCTAACTCAATTGTATGTTGTGCAACATGAGGATCAAACCCTCTTAAATCAAAATATTGCCAAGAAAAAACATCATGATACTTTGGCATAAAACAATGAAAGCTCTCTTATCCTCAGCTAAACAAATTTTGCCTAATTTGAGAAGCTTACCTTTAAAGATTTCCACTTCTTCATAATGATCTTCTTTCACTTGAATGTCGACTTTGTTCTTCTTAAGTTGATCATTAGAATTGAATATGGATTCCAAGGTAACCATTCCTTTGGAAAGTTGATTGGTCTTTAGCTATATCACTTGATCATCATATTGTTGTTTAATCTTTTCCTGGTTTACCACATAAAATTGGTTTTCTTGGAGCAAGAAGGTTAAAATATGTTCATCATTTTCAAATACCTATTAGTTAATGTTGTTAGGAATTGACGGCCTGATAACTACCTTAACATATTGCTATACTTTGTCCTTTTTAATATCGCTTGGGATGTCAAACTGTGCTCCAATTGCTGCAAGTCTGTCAGCATGCTTATTTTGATTTTTTGGAATAGAAATCAGATTGAAGTCATTAAACTCTTCAATTATGTTCTATACTCTGTTTCTGTAAAGACTTCAAAGCATCATTTTTGGCAACATTCAGCCCCCTAACCTGATTAACTATCAGTTCATTGTCTCCATAGACTTTCAAACAATTAATTCCTCTTTTCCTTGCCCACTCAAGGCCTTGGATAAGTCCTTCATACTCAGCACTGTTGTTAGAACATGCAAAAACAAAATGAAAGGCTAAAAAATACTTATCACCTTGTGGAGAAACCAGCATTGCACCTCCACCTGCTCCATTCTTGCTTTTGGAACTATCAAAAAACATTTCTCAAAGTCCACTTTGTTGTTGCAACAACTGATCTGAATCCTTTTCAAGGTTTGGAATCTCTGCATCAGGCTCAAGCATCACATAATTACCCATACCAGCATCTTGAATAAAGTCTTCAGGACTATCCAACACATTTTCAACTACCCATTCATGTAATAGAACATCAAGAATAGCTTCTACTTGAAGTTCTTGAGCGTCGGCCAGCTCGTTGTCAGTCAAAACGATTCAATTTGTGTCTGCAACAGTATGAACAACATTTATGGGACTTGGGTTATATGGCTCGATGTGATCTTTAGCCAACTTTTCGGATTTAATGGTAACTTTGGTCCCATATCTAATTCTAAACAGCATATGTGACCAATCAGCTAACACATAACCACCTATCTTAGCTGTAAAGTCTCTTGAGAGGCACAAAGAAAAGAAAGGTGGGAGATCTATGACACATATGTCCTGAGGAACTGAAAAATTAGGACAAGCATGAAGGGTAAGACTCAAATTTTTGATAAGACCCAATGTATTGACAGAAGTACCATCCAATTGAATCACCCCTTTCTCTAAAGGCTGATATTTTATTCCAAGCTTGTCAGCAATCTGTTTTGGCATTACTGAGCTACTAACTCCACTGGCTACCATACAGTTATGAACTAACTTATCACCTATGATTACAGAAACGTAAAATGGAGGTGGTTTGACTTCTTTTTCTGCCTCTTTGCTGGGTTGTTTATCATTTTCTTGAGGATTATTTGTCAACACAGTTCTAGCTTGACCTATTGGAGACTCAGATTGATCAGACACTTTAAAATTTGACAAAGCCGACTGTAACATATTTTTTTTACCTGGGATAGCTAATGAATCCCACATAGACATCATTACATTCATTTTTTTCATGCTATCAAGAATATTATAGGGTATAGGTAAGTTTACTTTATGATGTAACTTTATGCCAGCGTGGTCAACTTGCAAGTGTGGCTACTCCTTCACTGGGAGTTGCTGATTTCTTTGCGATCCATGGGTCCCTTGAGATGTAGATGGTTTTGTAGCTGCTGCTTTTTCTTTATCAGCTGCTTGATCAAGCTCGAAAGCTCTTTTCTGCCCTTGTGTTAGCTGCAACTGAAGAGTCATCTACATTCAATCCACAGAATTCTTCACCTTGCCAAATAAGTAGGGTAGTATCATTGGTAGGCTAATCTTGGTGTTGTGGAGATGCATCCTTGAATTCATTTTGTTGTGAACTCAAGGCATTCTATACCATAAGTGCTTGATTAATGAGTCCATTTGAGCAAGTGGCTTGGTTATGAGGCTGGTTACAAGAGTAGCACCACTCGTAATCTGTTGCTAAGTTGTTTTGAATAGGGACAAGATCCTTGACTATGCTAACAAGTGCTGGAGCATAAGCTTGAAAAGGTCTAGTATTTACAACCTGTCTTGGGCCCTGGTAATTGCCTTGGTAAGCTTGTCTATTACCTTGGTATTGTTGTTGCTGGCCCAAATTCTGCTATTGATAAGGCCTGTTATATGCTTGTTGCTTTTCCAAGCTCACAAGCTTATTACCAAAAGTCTGTAATAAATTTTTGATTTCCTGTAACTCATTTGAAGAGCTTGAAACAACAGCTTCTTGTGTTGCAGTAGTTGGAACAACAGCTAATACCACTGGAACAAGTGGCAAAGGGATATTCGAATGAATATCTGGAAATATAGGCATTGGTGGCCTAGGAGAAAGTTTACTAGCTTGTATTAGGTTGTTTTCAACTCTGATTGCTATTTCAAAAGCATCCGGCAAAGACACTCCTCCCATTGACTGTATTAAAACTAAAATGTCACTATTTATAGCTCTAAGATATTACAGGAAAGCATATTTAGGTGAAGGCCTCACCGTTGCAAGGATTGTATCCCAAGTTCTTTGAAATCTGAAATTAAAATCATTCATTTGCTCTTGTGGAATCCTCTTAATCGTAGTTAATTGTTCTAATAAAGAAAAATTATCAGACCTATCCTGAAATTGTTTATGCAACTTGTCTCCAAATTCGTCCCAAGTTGCGATTGAGTCGACTGCTAAGCCCCTATACCATTGCACAACTCTTCCTTTCAGTGAAGCAGCTAATAATCTCACAACAACATCCTCTTGAGTTATGTGATGGACTTCGCATAACAAAGCCACATCTCACATCTGTTCAATCGAGGTAGTCTGATCTTCCCCCGTAAAAGTTGGCAGACTTTTCAAGGCTGCCATTGGGATGTCATTGTGCTGTGCCAAATTTAAGGGACTCCCTCCATTGAAAGCAACAAATGGTTGATTCCTTGGAGCAGCCATTGGAGGTGGCTGAGGTGGATTTACTGGCACTCGAGATGAAACCAAAGACGGGACAGCAATATGAGATCCCACAGATGGAGGAGTGGATTTAGTTCTTCTAGAATAGGTAATTGTTGTCCCTAGCCTTTATGTTGCTCTGCCTTGTCTTCTTGGTGGTGACAACTGCAAATATTTGAAAGGAACTAAGTTGCTCCTTGTCTGAACTCTTCTCATAAACTGTAAAGACACTGATTCTACAGTTCTTTCTCTCTATGTAGTCGCCAAGTATGCAAAATGACCTCTACAAAATCTGAAACTTGTTGGTTGCATACCAAACCAGTAGTATAATGTGGAACTGGTCCCACCGGGCGTGCCAGAATTGTTATCACTTGAAATTGCACCCTGTCGAATGTAAAATTCAACAATCTAGTGTAACATGGGAAGACCTCAATAGCAGTGGTTTTTTGTAAACAGAGGTCAACCTCCGGAGAAGGCCGACTTCCTTTGTGGTATCACCTAACTATTCTTTGAAAGAAAAGGGGATGAAGAGTGCATAAAAATTAAAATTTAAACCTATGGTGATACACTGAACTGATAAGAAATCATGAAATGAAAACAAGATGAACATACATTGGAAAACTAATGGTAGCTATTTCATTTACTCAACATAACCTCTTTGAACTTATGCATCATTCTTAAAAAGGCTTGATCTACATATATATTTTAAGAAGGAAAGATGAATTTCACGACTTTAAGGTATGAATGCAAACTTAGAAAAGCATAGTTGAAAACTTGCATAATCTAAAAATACATAAATGAGAGTAGTCTAAACACTAACATTGGTTTCCAAGGTAAACTCTGTGTTTTATATTCCAAAATTGAAATGAGTTACAAAGCATACATCGGCTGAGAAAGGATTGTTAAAAATCACTAACTCTTGAGAATGCATAATCCCAACTCCTTTACAAAGAGGAAAAAAAACCCTATATACCAAAAGATGTTGGCCCCTAGGGCCTACAAAAAATATCAGTCTTCAAAAAGATCTGCCCTTAGATTTTTTCAAATGAAGTTAATGTTAGATTCATGTGTATCCTTGTTGTCCATGTCAGTGTGAAGGATCGCCCTTAGGAGGAGCCTTCAGATCTTTCTGTAATACTTGCATTTACTTCTAGCCTCCGTGTCCATATTCGAACCTCCTTGAAGGGCCGCTTTGAATGCTATAAATCATTATCATTAATGTTGATCCCCCTCTGCCAGTAGCGATTCCAGTTGTCACTGTGACATGGTTCTTCTGTTTACCGACGACACCTCCTGGATATCGAACTGATACATCGATTTATTCAAAGCAGATCCACATTGCTTATGTTTTGCTGATCTTCCTGACAAGGGTCAAACTGCCACGGCTCTCCTGTAGCTTC
Source organism: Sequoia sempervirens (assembly GCA_007258455.2). NCBI lineage: Eukaryota > Viridiplantae > Streptophyta > Pinopsida > Cupressales > Cupressaceae > Sequoia > Sequoia sempervirens. The sequence goes on from VDFB02055254.1 coordinate 35,694, forward strand.
CTCTGATTGGTCGAACAGATGCTACATGGAATCGCCAGACGGTCAAAGGTTGTTCAAATTAAATCACATGTTGGTGAGACACTAATCGTGTCTCCCCGATGCGATTAGACCTTGCAGCAGCATTTGGCAAGACATACGATGGTCAGCAAGACCTCATAACAAGCTCCTTTCCTTTCCCCGAGTTCACTTCATTTTGGCAAGACATCCTGTCGATGACACTTTATGGCGAACGACAAGAGTCTTACCGATGTCCCTTTCTATTTCGGCAAGACTATCAGTGGTCAGTAAGACCTTATACTGAGCGCCAAACATTACATCAAGCCCTTTTGTTTTAGCGAGACCATCCTCGGTCGGGGAGACATCATAGCGAAGGCACAAGCTTTCGTCGAGACCTTCAACGGTCGGCGAGACTTCATGCCGAAGTCAACTCCGCTTCAGCGAAACCCCACCATATCAGCAAGACCATATAGCGATGATGCCTCCTTTCGCCGAGACCACATGCAGTCAGAGAGACACATGAAGACTCATGGCGACTCAAATGTCCTGGTGACGGGTGTATTCAAACAAATAAAATGCACTGCTAGTCGGCAAGACAACAGGAGGGTCTTGCCGACTTTCTGCTCTAATGAGTTTTTTTCCAAAACTAAGGTAAGGCTTTCCAATAGACTTCCCTATCAGATAAGGGCCTTCCTAATGAAATCCGAGCACTTGCACGCTGGGCTCAACCCTTATGGGAGCCACATTTAATCCATGTGCAAATTTGAAACATAATTTCCCCCGATTGAGCCCGTAGGTGAAAATTGGGTAACAAGACCTAGGTCAGTAAGTAATAGAAGAGGACCTATCAAACCTCCTATACCAAGACAACATACTAGAAGCTAACCTACCTATGGATGATAGCAGTAAAGGATTACAAATGATGCTTGCCATGGGCTATGACAGAAACAAAAAGCTTGGACAAAATGACAATGGACTTCTAATACCTCTCATTTCAGAGATGCATATGAGAAATCTTGGTCTCGGATGTACCCCTCCGAAGGTGACCATACTTGGCAAAGGTGCCTTAGTTAAGAAGGTCAAAACTCCCCCTCAGAAATCAACAACTACCCTTCAATTACCTGTATCCACAGGTCTACCTTTAGACAACTTTACCTTTGACATAACTGATGTGTGTAGTAGTGACGAGGACCCCACAACTGATTTTCCTATGCTTTTCAAAGACACCTCCCTACTCATGATTAGTACCTTGTCTTTTGAGACCAACAATCATCAAGCCCATGAAATCAACCTAGTCTACCCCCAGCTCATCAATTACAACCAATGAGGACCGCCAATTCTGGATACTTTCGAAAATGATGAGGTGCTCTCAAAATTCATGGGACTGTGGGACACGGTACCACATGGAGATCACAAGGTTGGATTTGATATCATACTGGACACACAAGCCTACTACAGGGAAACGATTGAATCCTTTAGTCACAAAAGCAAAAAATTAAGAATAATCTCAAGGTTTTTGAGTGAAAACCACACCATAGCACTCTCTTACCCAAAAAAAGTAAAAATGAAGGATGTATCCAATAGTGAAAACCTCTCTAAGGTGCCTGAGGATGAAGGATTCAATCTTCCTCTCAGTGCTCTACATCAGGAAAAGTCAGTGGTTCTAGCTAAGAAGTGCAACCTAGTCAACTTGGGAACAAAGGAAACTCCGTATATCACATTTTATGTTGAATCATTGATGTCAGAAGAACAGGAGCTCCTAGCTGCCTTCTTAAGGGAGAGAAAGGTCAACTTTGCATGGACCTATATCGACATGCTCGGCTTGATCCAGAGATTGTAGTCCACCATCTAGCAATTTACCTCGAGGCAAATCCTGTAAGACAAAAGCTCAAAAAAATGCATCGTCAAATTGCCTTGTTAGTAAAAATGGAATTGAAGAAGCTACTTGATGTAGGGTTCATACAACCAATCGACTATCCATAGTGGATATCAAATCTGGTACCTATTTCAAATCCCAATGGGGGAATCCATATCTGCATAGACTTCAGAGACCTTAACAAAGCATATCCCAAGGATGACTTCCCACTTCCCAACATTGATATGATTGTAGATATGACCGCGGGACATGAGATGCTTTCATTGATGGACAGATTCTCTGTGTATAACCAAATCATGATAGCCAAAGAAGACCAACACAAAATGGCTTTTACTTGTCCATGGGGGACATATTACTGGAACATGATGTCGTTCAGCCTAAAGAATGCTGGAGCAACATATCAGAGGGTCATGACCTTAATCTTTCATGACATGATCCATAAGAATGTGGAGGATTATGTCGACAACATATTGGAAAAATCTAGAAAGAGGCAGGGCCACATAGCAGCATTGAGTGTCATCTTTGAAAAACTTGAGGAATACAAGGTTTGCCTTAATCCAAAGAAGTGTTTCTTCGGCGTACAATCGTGGAAGCTATTGGGATAGATCGTATCCATCAGAGGGATTCAAACAGATCCCGCTAAAGTAAAGGAAATCCTCGAGATGGAGGCACCTAAGACATTGAAATAGTTGAGAGGCTTACAAGGTAGGCTCCAGCCAATTTGTTGGTTCATAGCCCAATTAGCAGATAAGTCAATCCCATATTCTCACACGTACAAATGGGACAAGTGTTATCAACCCTTCAACAAGATCAAAAATTATTTGCTCACACCTCCAATACTTATGCCTCCAATCCTAGGAAATCCTCTAATCCTTTACATATCAGCAACAACAGCAACCCTCGATGCTCTCCTAGCCCAACACGATGAAAATAGTACAGAGAGGGCTATCTATTACATTATTCAAACCATGGTAGGGCATGAGTTAAATTATTCCTTCATTGACAAATCTTGTCTAGCAGTGGTGTTTTCCTCACAAAAGTTCAGCCACTACATGTTAGCACATAAAATCAAACTTATTGCCAAGATCGACCCACTCAAGTACCTGCTTTCTAAAGCAATGCTCACAGGAAGGATGGCCAAGCGGGTCATGATCCTATCATAATATGATATCAAGTATGTAGAGCGGAAGGCCATCAAAGGGCAAGTTATTACAGACCAACTGGAAGAAGCACCAATGTATTTAGAGAATCTGCCAATTTTAGAGTTCCCTGATGAATCCATCTTCAACTTAAGCATAGAAAACCACTGGAAGTTGTACTTTGATGGTTCCTACACATAGCATGGATCAGGAGTCGAGGTCTTTTTCATCACTCCAAAAGGAGACTACAACCAAGATCCTACAAGTTGGCATTTCCCTGCACAAACAATATCGCAGAATATGAGGCTCTAACCATAGGACTCAGAATAGAAGTGCAGTGGCATATCATGGCTCTCAAGGTATATGGGGATTTGCGGCTCATAATCAATCAAGTGAATGATGAGTACCAAACTAAGGACGACAAGCTAACTCCATACAAGAAATTGGTGGAAAGTCTTAAGGAGTCCTTCTTTGATATCACATTTGAGCAAATACCTAGAGAAAATAGTAGAGCGGCAGACACCATGGCGACAATTAGATCCCTATTGGACATCCCTCACAATGTCCCAAAGCATGAATTCCTAGTAGAGTAGCATCTCGTGCCTGCATTTGAGGTACTAGAGTTTGAATTTGTGTGCGAAATCGTTGGTCTCGGTGATCCCTGGTACCATTTTTTATACACTTATCTAAGAATAGGATTCCTCCCAGCCGACATAACCCCAAACCTCAAGAGATCCTTTGTCAAAAAAGCATCTTGTTTTGTCATCCTAAGAGATACCCTTTACCATAGAAGCATTGAAGGAACCCTGTTACATTTCTTAAACATTAAGGAGGCATTGACTGCCTTAACCGAGGTACATAACGACATATGTGGTTCACACTCGAGCGGTATGACCTTGGCCAAGAAATTGCTGAGGATGGGGTACTATTGGCCTACTATGGAAAGAGAAGCACATCACTATGTCAGAAGGTGTCTACAATGTCAGCAACATGGGGACCTCATCCATGCACGAGCTCAAGAGCTACACCCTATTGTCACACAATGGTCCTTTTCATAGTGGGGGCTCTATCTCATTGGAAAGATAACCCCCACTTCATCCAGTGGCCACAATTTTATCATTACCGCCACTGAGTACTTCACGAAGTGGGTGGAAACCATATCAATGACTTACATAAATGGAAAGCAGATATTAAAGTTCATCCTAAACTACCTAATATGTTGCTATGGTGTTCCACAAGCCATTATTTCAGATAATGGGACACCATTCAAAAATTAGGATGTTCATGACTTATGCGACAAATTCAAAATCCAACATCATTTTTCCACCCCGTATTATCCCCAAGGAAACGGCTATGCTAAGGCTACAAACAAGACCATCTTAAAAATCCTCAAGAAAATGGTCAATGAAGCTGGTCGTGATTGGCATCTCCAACTAAATCTTTCCCTTTATGCCTATTGAACCAGCATCCACACACCCACAGGTGCCACCCCCTTCTCCCTGGTCTATGGATCAGAAGCCATACTACCCATCAAGATCAAGCTCCCATCACTGAGAATATCACTACAGAATCTCATCATGGATGAGGAATATCGGGTATCACAACTGAATGAGTTGGAATTGCTAGATGAATGACGAATGGAGGCCTTAAACCATTTGCAGTTATATCAAAACCGCCTTAAGTGAAACTATAACAAGAAAATCAGGAGGACCTTCCAGGTTGGATAAATTGTGCTAAAAGAAAATCAAAAGAATGTACATAATCCAAACAACAAAGGAAAATTTGAACCCAATTGGTTGGGACCATTCATCTTCATAGCAAGTTACAAGTCAGGGGCATATCAGTTGTCAACAACTGATGGGGAACCTCTGCAGGAGCCCATGAACAACTCCTATCTCAAAAAAAATTATGCCTAATCTTCTAAGGTATAAAACCAAAAATACAAAAACATGAGAAAATGTCCTAAAAAATGGTCACCATGATGAAAACCTAGCAAACATGCATCTTGGTGAGAACCAAAAAATCATCAAAAAATAGAAAAAATCCAAAAAAATAAGAAAAATGGATTAAAAACAATAAAGAGAAAAATTGTCCTCTAGTGAAAACCACTTCAATGGCACTTTGGGCAAGTACCTTGGTGAAAACTTGGAAAACATGCACCTTGTGTAAATAAGCATTTTCCATCCACCAAGATCTCCACGGCTTGTTTTGCATCATTCATCCATCACGCTTCCATCATCCATCCATCACACTTCCATCATCCATCTCTCTCCATCCATCACCCATTCACATCTACATCATAGCTTGGTCATGTGTTTGTGTCATGATCCCTCCTACTACTACTCGGCCCATTCTTAGGGTCAGTTTGTCTTGCCTTATCAGAGTAGTCTATTGCATTGCGCTAGGGGCATGTTCTCATTGGATTGGATTCGTGTATATTCTTGAAGTGTTCCCTAAATCAAAAAATCCAAAAACATCAAAAAATTAGAAAATCCAAAACATCGAAAAATCCAAAAATCCAAAAACATCATAAAATTAGAAAAATCCAAAAACATTCAAAACATATCAAAATCCAAAAATAAGTCAAAAATTTAGTCAAAAAGTCAAAAAATAGAGTCGTCTTGTCGAACTACGTCGTTTCTGAGCATTGAACATAGGCAAGGCTAATCTAGTTGATCATCCCCCAAGACACTTAGGTCAGTCCTTTAGGACTCTATCATATTAAATTGGCAATCCATTCGTTCATATCTCATCAATAATCGAGTTTGTGTCAGTCGAACTACATGGTCTTTGCGTGTATAACATAGGCAAGGATAATTTGGTTGATTAGCCCCCAAGGCTCTTAGGATAGGTCTTTAGGTTAGTCTCTTGGTCAAAATCTCAAAAAACCCCAAAAAATTAGAAAATTCAAAAATCAAAACATTTGTAAAACCTCTTAAAAAATACCAAAAACAGACTCAAAACATTTCAAAAAACATCAAAAACATCCAAATATTTTAAAAAATCCATCCATCTCATCTCGCTTTCACCTGCAATAAACATCACTCATAATAAATCAATCGTCACCTTGAACCTTTGGTGAAACAGTTGAAAACAAGTCTAGCAAGTTAAAAGTGAAAAATCAAACGTCAAGGTCTCGAGTCTAGGTCAGTACGTAAACAAGTTGGTCAACTCTTTGTGTCAATAGCCTATCATCCAATCAATCCCAAATCAATCATCTGATAACATCATGTCCTAGGATGCATCCTTCCTACAATGGACATCAACATCAGGCATCACCGTAGTTTAGTCTTGGCTAGTGGTATGAAGAAAATTAGCTTGTTTGTTTACTTTATCTTTGTCTTTTCATTTATCTTATTGCACTCATTTTGATGACCTCTCAATGATGTCCAAACAAAGGGATTTAGAGAGAAAGGATTGGGGCAATGATCATTATCTTTTTATCTATTGTGCTTGTTGGATATTCTTATAATATAACTTGGTCATGTGTGCTTTGCTTGGTTTGTAGGGAGGGTGTTTTAGGCATCTTGTTGACCACATAGGAAGGCTTTCTTTTCTATGTTTTGGTCCGAGATATTTGAAATATTTGAACTACATTCTGAATAAGGTCCTGTATGCCAGGTGTGAGTAGGGATACTCCTATTTAATTGTCGAGTCAAATTCCATCACACTAGGTGCAATGCCATCCTAGTACTTTATACCTTAATGCATCACATCTATGTGTGTTATCAAACGTAAGGTAAGTAGCCCTTTTAAAGTCTCAATTCCTGATAAGAAAATCATCTCTCTCTCATCATCATCTCTAATAAAGTTGGCTTGTTGAATCCTCTTGTCATCATCTCATTTCTTCTTTCTTCTCTTTGTGCTAATATGGTACTATGATCAGCTAATCATCATCACAAATGCATCCATCTTGCATCCACAAATTGTCAGCATGTTGCATATCATTCACATGCATTACATTTTCATCATTGCATAATATAGATCTGTTAGTATAAACATCTCATAAACCATACATTTGCGTAAAACATCCATTGCATAATCATATAGGCATCATCACATCATCCATCTCAAATGCAGTGCATCATCATTTTAAGTTGCTTAGGATAATATAGATTGGTTATTCTAAGCATCTTAAAACCATCTCATTTGCATCATCATCATAACCATCCATACATCTATCTTGAACCTCTTTGTCACAAGATTGACCCTCAAATCGAACTTTTTGATTGATCTCTCGAGGGGGCAGTGTACCAGTATGCTTCTTTTCACTGGGGCATCCGAAAAAAACAATTTTTTTTTTTAATTTTGATCTTGGCAGTTTATTCTTTGAACCAACGCAGCAAGTACATTACTTCTAAGAGGGGAAAATGTAGACATGTAAATTATCCTAATTAATAATGCATGCTTGATTCCGACTTACTAACACCAGTTCTTCTTTAATCATCCTCTTTGCTAAGTATTTAATTAAATAATCCTTATTTGATTAAATTTATCAAATTCCTCTTTTAATTGAATAAACTAATCTTGATCATCATATTCGTCTCTTTAAATCAATTTTATTTAATTAATCTCCTAAAGTTATCTCTTTAATTAAACAAATCAATTTTTATTTAATTAATCTCCTAAAGCTCCTTCATTTAATTGAATAAATCCAAATATTTAATTAAATATCTAATGTTCTTTATCTTCTCACTTAATTTAAATAAATCCAAATATTTAAGTTGAATATCACAATCAACTAACTTCCATTAAAATTAATTAAATCATGATTAATGCTAATCTAATCCCCCAATTCTCTAGATTTTGCAACTTGCACAATAAATCAATTTATATTTGATTTATTATTTCTTTTATTATCATTCAAAGTAGCATCTTTAGGGAATATGCTTCAAATTTCAAAAAGTCCCTCCAAAAGGACTTGTCCTCCAACATAGCATTAACTCCTCTTACATGTCTCCCACTTGGCATTTAAGACTATTTCTTCTCCCTCCAACAAGCCAACTTTCAAAATTTCAAAATCCACCTAATGACATTTATCATGCACAATGACCAAAATGTGCACAACCTTCCTCCATTGACATGTTGACAAGTGGCATCTTGTCATTGGCTCATGCTTTATCCCACATCCATCCTATTCTCCATTCTTCAAACTTTCTTCCCTATAAATGGAGGACTCCTCTATTGATTTGAGGGATACAACTTGATACACTATCTCAAGCATTTTCATCTTGATCACTCATCATCCACATTTCATCCATCATCCAAGAGCTTATCGAGGAATGGCCAGAAAAGGCTACTTTTCACATCAAAGTAGCACCAATCCACTCTGAGATAGAGTTTGATCATGTTTTCATGTTCTTTCATTTAGTTATCTTTGTTCTATTTATCTAGTTTTCATATTTTAACATGATTGAATATTTCATAGGAATGTTGGGTTTGCTTATTTCAAATTGACTAAATAAACTAATTGTGATCATTGTTTGAAGTATGCAGATTTAGGGTTCACACAAAGATTCTATTTTTAGCCATTTTCCTAAAAAATAGGGCCAAAAAACTAAAGTCTAGGTTTTGTCGATAATCTCATTCTAAAGAGTCCCATATCGTTAGATTTTGAAAAATATGAGTTCTTCACCAACATGTGTGAATCCCTAAAAAATAAGGGTCAACATGCAAATCTCTATTTTTAGAAAAAAAAATTGCAAGCATCCTTTTGACAACAAACCCAAAAAAACCCTATGGTTCGTTCACCTTTTAGAAATTTCTAAAAATATAATTTTTTTATTCAAGGGGCAAATGGTTTTGACCCGAAGCTATGAACCTATGAGGTCATAAACGGGGGACCTCATCCCCAATACAATCACTCAACAATACCACCCCAATAGGGTTTGAACCTTGATGGCAAGAACAACACCACCTTTAAACTATCACACCATGCCAATATCGGCTAAAAATAGAAAAATTCTATTTTTAGAAATTTTGACATTTTTTTTACTTTTGAAGACCATTTTTACAAGATTTTAACCATTTTTATAGAGTGCCTTAATGAAGCAAAAATTTTAATTTTGAGTACAATAGTTAGCAAACAAAACTATGATGTATGGTTCATCTAGTTGAAGGGATGATACTTATTTAAATCGAGTATATATAATAGTTTTAGATAAATAAGTGGAATAAGTGTTTGTTCTTGATGTATCTTAGGCATATTTTATATAAAAAATTTAAAATATATATGTCAATAGCATCCATAGTTGCAACATGTAAAATGTTAATTGAATCCTCAACATAATTTTAAGATAAGTAACTATTATACATTCAGATAAGTAAAATTGAATTATTTTAAGATAATGAAAATGTGACTTATACCCTCCAAAATGAAGTTTACATCTTAAATATAGATGGAAATAATATTATTTATATGTAATGTACATATATAAGTTATAATTTAATATTATAGTATAACAATTTCTTATAGAATAATGACTTATGTGGATATAAATTTATTTTTTAAGGTCTAAATATATTTTTAAATTTGTATATTTATAGAAGAACAATATATTTTAATAGTACATATAAGTTATATAAGTAATGTATATATAGCAATACATATACTATATATTGGTGAAGAGAGAAAGAAATCTCAACCCAAATTCACATAATCTCATATTACAACAATTCATGACCCATAAACTCCAAATCGATTTACAATTGCTTAAGCATAAACCCCAGTGTGCAAGAAAACATAAACTTTATTTAAACAAATTTCATGAAAACATACATTACAATTTTTAGACCATCTTCTCTCTCTGCTCTGTGTTCCTCCCCCCCTCTGCTTCTCTATTCCCTCATCCCTCATTAATCATTAATCATTAACATATTCACACTTCATTTGTTTGAATTCAATTATTTTCTACACCACCTACCTCTTTACTTCCTTAGTAGATTTACCCACATTACCCTTCTACTATGTGCCTCTTCTATCTCTCAGTAGTAACTTCTCATCTGCTAGCAACTCATAATACCATCCATCCATGCTATTTCCTTCTAGGCACGACTTGATTTCCTTCTAAGTGCATTTTTCTTAACTTAAATTTCCTTATCTCCATTGCTCTTCACCCATCTCTCCTTCCCTACCTACATGGCTTCCTCTTGTTCCACTTTTGCTTTCTTTTAACTTCGATTCCCATCGCTTTTCCATTCCCACACACCCTTTGCACTTTGAATTTCTTTGGTTTTAACCACCCAACATCATTCAATTGATCTTCATCTTCTTCAAACTGGTGCCACCTTAGGTCAACGTAGCATATATATTTCATTTCATTCTGCCTTCTTAGGTTTAACACAACCGATCATTATTCTTCCCAAATCCACTTATTGAATGGTCCACAAATCTTCTTTTGCATTGCTCCTCACATGAGCTCTCTTCATTTGACATAGGTATTTTATAAACTAGAATTTGTTGTTTATGAATTAACAAATGTCCAATTGGTATCCTTTTATGTTGCAACCCTTGCAAACAACTCCAACCTTCTATCAAAGGCCACGACTTTCCTTCAAACTGTGAATCCCTTGTCTTTGTTTTGTCTACAATTCAGTCCTTCTATCACCTTCATCTCTCTTGGGTGGCTTGCTAATTCTTCAATCTTGTACATGTGTCCTCTTCTCTAGGAAGTTTCAACTCAACTCTATGAGGCGGTGTAGGAGTTCTCTTACATTTTATTGTCATGTCGGTCACCTTCAACCACTACCAACCCCTCATGCTATCAATCTACATTCTTATTTTGATCGATGCCTCTTCAGATTGCTTGCCTAGCAATTTTTTAATCTTCTTTTTTTTCCTTTTCATATTTTGTCTCTTCATGCATCATTCCACCCATTACTATTTGTAAAGAATGAAAATGTAGAAATAACTCAGCCAATGGATTGTGTAAATGTTTACCAGTAATAAAGCACCTCATTAAATTTTTGAATTATATTATCGATTCTCTTAACAAATACATACAACATTTTGGATCTTCAAATTCTGATATGACAATTTGACAAATCAATATGTATTAGAACTTATCAACCATTAATGATGGATTAGGAGTTGAAAGATTAAAACCCAAAATAAAAGTGCAAACTATTTTTTTCTAGTGATATTGATTGCACGTCAACCCAAATGCTCCTACATCAGACACACCAGGTAAGAAATTTGTGAGCATGGGCTCACAAAGGTGTCGCTGAGAGATACAATCACATTTTCAAGACTGCAAACAATCTCCAGCAAACTCCATTGTTAAAAGCTCGGCCTTTGCCAAATACTCTTCCTCTTCTCTCTCCATGCACTCTGGCATATCCTCGCTGCAACTCTACCCTTGCAGCCTCCATGTTGCAATCATACCTCGATCCTCACGAAGATTCCACTTCATCTGCTATAATTTGTCACAACACTTTCCTTTGCGCTTTTCACTCTAAACTGTTTAAGACTCTGCACACCTACACCAATACTTTTGAGATTCACTTGCACTTCCTCAATCCATAGGTTCCATCATAAGTTGCCTCACGTTTGGTGATCTTCTTATGTCGTCAAAACCTCTTCTCACTCTCCTCTCCACCAGTAGGTCCTGGTGTAGACCACCTCTCAGTTGACACCCTATCTACACACTCGAAACCTCTAGCTTTGGTACCATTTGATGAAGAAGAAATAACACTCAACCCAAATTCACAAAAACTCATATTACACCTCCATGACCCATAAACTCCAAATCAACAATAACTTATGTCGATTTTAAAATCGATTTACAATTGTTTAAGCATAAACTCCAATTTACAAGAAAACAAATAACTTTATTTAAACAGATTTCAAGAAAACATACATAAAAAATTTAGACCATCTTCTCTCTCTACTATGTGTTCCTCTCACCCTCTGCTTCTCTATTCCCTCATCCCTCATTAATCATTAACATATTCACACTTCATTTGTTTGAATTCAATTATTTTCTACAACCCCTACCTCTTTACTTCCTTAGTAGACTTACCCACACCACCCTTCTGCTATGCGCCTCTTCTATCTCTCAGTAGTAACTTCTCATCTTCCAACAACTCATAATACCATCCTTCTATGCTATTTCCTTCCAAGCACAGCTTGATTTCCTTCTGAATGCATTTTTCTTAATTTAAACTACCTTATCTCCACCAATCTTCACCCATCTCTCTTAACTTCGATTCCCATCACTTTTCCATCCTCACGCACCCTTTGCACTTCGAATTGCTTTGATTTTATCCACCCAACATCATTCAATCGACCTTCATCTTCTTCAAACTGGCACCACCCCAGGTCAGCAATAGCATGTACATTTCATTTCATTTTGCCTTCTTTGATTTAACACAATTGTCCCTTATTCTTCTAAAATCCATTTGTTGAATGGTCCACAAGTCTTCTTTTGCACTGCTCCTTCCCACATTAGCTCTCTTCATTTGACATGGGTATTTTATAAACTAGAATTTGATGTTTATGAATTAACAATGTCCAATTGGTATCCTTTTATGTCACGATCCCTGGAAATGGCTCCATCCTTCTATCAAAGGCCACGACTTGCCTTCAAACTACGAATCCCTCGTCTTTGTTTTGTCTGCAATTCATTCCTTCTATCGCCACCATCTCTCTTGGGCAGCCTACTAATTCTTCCAAACTTGTACCAGTGTCCTCTTCTCCAAGCGGTTTCAACTCAGCTCTATGAGGCGATGTGGGAGTTCTCTTACAATTCATTGTTGTGACAGTCTCCTTCAACCATCTCCAACCCCTCATGTTGTCAATCTGCATTCTTATTTTGCTCAATGCCTCTTCAGATTCTTTGCCTGATAATGCTTTAATCTTCTATTTTTGCCTTTTCCTATTTTGTCTCTTCATGCATCATTCCACCCATTACTATTTGTAAAGAATGAGAAGGAAAAAATAAATAGGCCAATGAATTGTGTAATGTTTACCGATAATAAAGCACCTCATAAAACTTTTGAATTATTTTATCGATTATCTTAACAAATACATACATATCAATATTTTGGATCTTTGAATTCTGATGTGACAGTTTGGTGAATCAATATGTAGTAGAGCTTACCGACCATTATTGGAATTAGGAGTTGATACATTAAAACCTAAAATACATGCAAACTGAAATTTTTTTGGTGATACCAATCACACGTAGATGTAAATGCTCTTGCATCATGTTTTTTAAAAGTTGGATAAATTATATATAAAATAATTTATAAATTTTTATAAATATATATAATTTTCTAAATATAAGAAAAATATATGTAGTTTATATTATTATATAATATTATATTACATTATAATCTTTTATGTATAATATTATATTATACTATACATACAATTTTAATTACATCAATAGAAAGGAATCACACAATTATATTACACTTAAAATTGATTTGGGTATTATAATATACAAACCAAAAGATTTGATGTTTTATAATTTTAATTGCAATAGTAACACTACCCATAAGTTTAACCTTAATTATAACTCTCATTCTAACCTAACCTTGCCCTAATTCTAACCCTAACATTAACTCTAATGATAACCTCGATTTTAACCTTAGTTTTATTCCTATTCCTAATTCTAACCTTAATCCTAATCTTAACCCTAACCTTAACACTAATTCTATCCATAAGTCTATTTGAACTCTAAACCTAATCCTAAGTTGAATTCAAACCCTAAATGTGACCCAATTCTAATTTAAACCCTAATCTAAATTATAAACCTAACCCTAACATTGACCCTAAATTGTACTTGCATTATCTTAATAGTAAATGTAATTTTATTCTAACCTTAACACTTACCCTAATTCTAACCTTAAACTTAATTGTACCTATTTATAATTGGAAGCCTAAATTCAATTCTAATAATATACTTATCCCTAATTATAAGTTCAATCCTAACAGTAACCCTTATTTTAACCCTAATCACAACCATAATTCTAAGCCTAATTCTAATCTTGAATGTAACCCTAATTCTAACAATAATCTTAATTTTAACTCGAACCTTAAACTTAACCTTCACTCTAACCCTAATTCTAATTATAAGTCTCTTCAAACCCTAACCTTAATTCTAACCCTAATTGTAGTTCTAGCATGAATTATAACCCTAATCTTAACCCCAATTCTAATTCTAACCCTCATCTTAATTTTAACCTTAACCTTAACAATAAACATAATTGTAACCTTGCTTCTAACTCTAATCTCAATGGTAATTGTAATTTTATTGATAATCGAACCCTAATTTTAACCATAACCTTAAACCTAACCATAACCCTACCCCAATACTAACCCTAATCCTATTTCTAACCCCAATTCTAATCCTAACCTTAATGGTAAGCTTTATTTGAACCCTAATTTTAACCATAATTCTAACACTAATTCTAACTCTAACCTTAATTATAACTTTGATTTTAACTCTAGTCATATCTCTAACCTTAATTATAACTCTATTTCTAACCCTCTAACTTTGATTATAACATTAACTATAACCATAGCCATAATTTTAGTTCTAACCTTAATTATAATTATAATTCTAACCTTAAACTTAATTATAATTGTAACCCTAGTTTTAACCCTAACCCTAACCCTAACCCTCATTCTAATCCTAACTGTAAGCATAACCTTTACTCTATCCCCAATTCTATTCTAACATTAACCATAACCCCAATTACAACCTTAATGCTAGCCCTAATTCTATTATAACCTTAATTGTAATCCTATTTTTAACCCTAATTATGGTTCTAACCCTAATTCTAATTGTAAACTTGACCATATTTTTAATCTTGATTTTAATTCAAAACCTTTTTATCTCTAACTCTATCTATATTCTAATCCTAACCTTAACCCCAATTTTAATTATAATCCAAACCTAACACTAGCCTTAATTGTAACCCTAACCAAATTGGTAACCCTAATTATATTCTAATCTTAATCCTAACCTAATTTTAACCCTAACCATAACCCTAATTTTAACCTTAAATCTAATCTTAGTTTTATACCAAAATGTCTAAAACTAACCTTAATTTTAACCCCAAGACTATCCCTAACATTATTTATAATTCTAAACTTAGCCTAATTCTAACCCTACCAATAAGATAACTTTTGAAGCATGATTAAAGGGAGTATTATTTCCATTTTTCTAACCCCAATCATATCCCTTATTGTAATTCTATCCTTACCCTACTTCCAATCCTAACCCTAATGCTAACTCTAATTCTAGACATAACCATTCTTATAATGAACTATAATTCTAACTCTAGTTTTAGCCCTCACCACATTTATAATGATTTTATAATTTTAATAATAATACGAATTGGGTTAGAATTATAATCTAATTAATAACTATAAAATTAAGTTTATAATTAATTATTATAATTATAACCTCTTTTTTTTAAAAAAAAAATAGATTGGAGGAATCAGAATTGGGTAGTCCCCCCTATAAACTATAGTGCACCTGGTAAAATTTTGTGACCTCTTGCTTGCAACAAGATCTTTAGCCAATCAAGCTAGGCCCACCACCCTATTATAATTATAACCTTAACCTAAATTAACATTTTTAATTAAATTATTAAAAATAATTATTAATTAAAATTAGGGAATAATATAATTTATTACAAAATTAATTTTAAACCTAATTGCAACCTCAATTTTAATTCTTATAATAAATCTAACCCTAACTTTAATCCTAACCCTAATATTAATCATAATTCTAACATTTTCTCTAATCTTATTATAAGCTTAAGTCTAATTGTAGGCATAATTGCAACCCTAATTTTAATTGTAACCCTAACCCTACTTGTAACCCTAATTCTATTTTAACCTTAACTCTAACCCTAGTTTAACCTAAACCATAGTTCTAACCCTAAACCCAACTTTAACTTTAATCATAGCCCCAATTTTACTACTAATTCTAATCCTAACCCTATCCCTAACCATAATTGTAACCTTAAGTGTAATCCTAACCATAATCATAATTTTAACCGTCTAAGCTTGATTCTAATCCTAACACTAACCATAATTCTAAACGCAACCCTACATTAAGATATTTTTTTAAGTTTGATTAAAAGAAGTATTGTTTATATTTTCTAGTCCCAACCCTAATTCTAACAATAATTTGAAATATAACCCTAATTCTATCCCTAACCCTTATTTTAATTTTATCCTAACACTATTTCTAACCCTAACTCTAACCTTAATTCTAATCCTTACCATATATTTATAATGATTTTAGAATTGTAATAATTAATAAAAATTGGGATTAAAATCATAATAACTAATCATTATAAATTTGAGATTATAGTTAATTATTTTAATTGTAGCCCTAAAATTATTAATTACAACCCTCACCCTAATTAATAAACATTCAATTAAAATATTTAAAATGGTTATATAATTTAAATTAATTATTAATTAGTGTTAGGTTATAATATAATTGATTTTAAAAATTATATTTACTTTATGATTATTTTAAAATTTAAAATAATAATTAATATGTTAAAATTATATTTCATATATGTTATGTGCAACAATTAATCCAAACAATTTTGTTGCTATGTTTTCCCATGCACAGTGCTATGTGTGCTCATCGCAAATTCGCAATAACCTACGAATAAACTTTATCACTTCCACGCGACTTGTTGTATGCACCATACACAGAACTGTGACCTTTTATCATGTTGTTCAGTCTATCTTCTCCATGCTTTCCTTGCTGCAAGTAACATATGCCACGACTGTTCAATTCTCATGCGACTCTTGGAATTCAAGCCGCAACAAACAATTGTTCATTTCTGAGCAATTATACAAATTGTTTTAACATTAATTATATTGGGAAAAATGTTAACATATTTTTGCCCCACACGTTAGGTAAAGTGGGGAAAATTTAAACACCAAGAGTGATCAAGCTCCACATATCAACAAGGAGGACAACATTTTGTTTTGTGTGTTTTTCATAAAAATTTTACTTTTGAATGAAAATGAACTAGGTAATAGGGGCAAAATGATTCAAGGCCATGCCACCAATTTAGTTAGTGTATTCTTGATGAAAAACATGGGCTACAACAAGCAATTTGACAATGGAGAATTTGCAAATGCACGACCAACCCATTTCTCTAGTCTTGGATTTGTCTTTGTCTAACTAATTAAATTATGTGGAGATTGATAAATTGTTCAAACATTTTATATATAATTAAAAGCCACAATTTATTGATGATAAACATGATTTAAGAGGAGGTTTTTACATACATGAGTTTTTACTTTAAAAACTTTTGGAGACAATGATCTATGGGATCAAAAATATTACAAAAATTAGTGAGAATGGGCTAAAAATCACCACTATATTTCTTTACCAAGTTTTATTCTTTAAGAATTCCCATATATAATTTACTCTCAAGATCTCCATATAATTGAATCCTTTTTTTGTTTCCTTTTTGTTTCTTTATTATAAATTATCTTCCCTATGGGTATCTTCATATATTAGTCACACAATTTTTTCCAATCTACTCACAATGAAGAATTAATTGAAGAAAAAAATCAAGGGTTGGTATGTGTTATGTTTCTAACTAATTTTTATTACAAATATTTGATGAAATGCAGAAATTTTTGCATTTATGATTACCAAGATTTTCATGTGGTTAAGGTAAGATCACATGCTAATTAGGATATTATTTTTTTATGGTAAGTCATATAGATTTAAATAAATATAGTTATGAAAATGAAATAGATAGTCTAATGTCTTGGAAACATAGCCATCTAGACTTATAATTTATCCTATTCTAGTGGCAAACCTTCTAGTTTTACATAAGTGACATTATAACAAGAATATTAAAACTTTTGTATAATATTCTAATAAAATTGTAGGAAGTTCCTTTGAGATTATTCTATATGAGGAGAACAACCTTAATTTAATATATCAATAGATGTTATGCATCTGGTATATAAGACTAAGGTGATGATGTATCTAATGTATGGATCAACAAAAAAAAGTTGTCTACATAGTATATATCGTACGACACCCTAATTCCCTAATTTTGTTGTCGTGATATATTGTAAGGACCACAAAAAATACAAATAAATGAAAATGCACACAAGCAAGCTAGTAAGAATGCACAATGATACAAAGATAAACACAATATTTCCCCTAGTCAAGCTAATAACTAATTGATTGATTAATGATGATAATGATGGCATTCTTGATGATAAGAACAATGTAAGGATTATGTTATTAATGATGAGAACAATATGAGGATTGATAATAATTTATCTTGATGATGATGGATCAAGGCTTGTGACAAGGTTGGAAACAAAATTGAAAGGGATGTTTTGAATGTTGCACTAGATTACATAGCAGGGTGTTGCCACAATAATGGGTTACACTTTATGTGACATCCTAATTTTTGCTTGAAATCACATATTTTTGGAAAATATAATGATTTAATCCTTTAAAGGTTCCATTTAAATGATTTTAATTAAAGAGGGTTTGATCAAACCCCCTTAGATAGAACCCCATTAGTCTTAAACCATGCCTATAATGGAGTATCCTCTACACCTATCAAAATGTTTATTAAAAACCACTTTTTATTTACCTTTTGGGTGATCAAATGAATTCACTTAAAATTTATGTTTTGTAAGTATGTATCCCTTATCATAAGCTTCTTTAAAAGTATAATTTTAAATATATTTAATTTGATTAATATATTTATTTTTTATTTCTTGTGAATGTAAGTTTCTCAATGAACATCAAGTTCTTTGTTTCACACATATGAAAAAATTTGAAAATAGAGAAAAAAATTTCTAAAAAGTACATGTGCACTAGGTATTTGTCTTTATTCCAACAAAAAAAAAAAAAGTTAATTCAAATGCATACAAAAAAAGTTATGTGGTCTGAAGTACACCTTTATCCAAATTATAATTACTTTGACTTGGAAAATTAATTAAAAAAATATATTTAACAAAAAATTATAAAAAAATAACCATGCACTAGATATTGCTATGAGAAATCTGTATTTTAAAAATTAGAATTATATCCTTTCTATAAAAAAGTTATGTGGTCCGAAGTAAACAACACTTTTTAAAAATGTTGTTTAGCAGAAAAATAAGTTATTAAAAATTACATAAAAGGATTCACAATTTATTTTTTAATTTATTTTTTAAATATAATTAGCATCTACACAAAAAATCTCACAAATCACTAGTTTGATTCATCATCAAGTTCTTAATGGTTTAGCTACTATAGGTGTAAGAAAGTGAAGATCTGGTGAAAAATGTTGACTTCAATGTCAAATTTGGCCAAAAAGTGTAACCCATTATGGTGGGATCACCCAACAAGATTGTCTGGATTAGGATTGCTACATTTGAATGGATTAATTTGGGTTTGGTTGGATTGTGGGGGGATGTAGGATAGGTGGGTTGGATTGGAGTGTTATGGGGAATATTTGAATTGCTTAGGATTTCAGTCTTGGAATCAATGATAAGGGAGAATCATGTATAGAAATAAGGAGAAGGATAAGATATTTCCTAGGTAGAGCATATGAGGATGATTAAATGGGGAACCAAAGACATTTATTATATGAAGGATTTAGGATGTGATTTGCAAAAATTGTCACATAGGAATATAACATGTTTTATCCAAGGTACAAGGTTGGATAGTGCAATGTAGGTGATTGTAATGCTACTTTTCTCCAGTAGTTGTCTAAGAAATAGCAAGGGATTTAATATAATAAATATAGAGTTAAGATAATTTAAAATATGTAATGTTATCAAAATAAATGTGAATAATCAATGTAAACTACAAACATGTGACAATTTGGCAAGAATTCTAAATTAAATAACTAATATAGTAAATTGAATACACATCAATATAATCCATATAGATTAACACCATTGAAGCATATAATTAATATTCTCAATATAATTTAGAGTTAATGGTTTTCAATACTCATCTGAATGAAAACACTTGGAAAATCCACTCTCACTCTAGGAAGATGTCAGTGGCATTGGCTCTTCCTACAGAACAATCTAGGAGGAACAAAATATACTACAATACTCTACACAAGTGTTGGTTCAATAGAACAATGCTCAACATAAGTGCAAATATCCAAGACCTAGCCAGGACAATCCAAAGTGTACTTTGTATCCTGGGTTGGACACACTCTGTGTGCCCCCTTCTCTAATGCCCATAGCTCACCAAATTACTTTCCTTCTTCCTTGAATGTTCTCCATGCCTTTATGGGCCTCACATAAATTATTATATAAGCCTTAAGGGGTGGTTTCCAAACCATTGCACCCTTTCACAAAGGTTGTATTTAATAATTATTTTAAAATAATTATTCCTCCACCTTTTAAAAGAGTTTTTATACATATTATTTATTAATATCTCTTTTAACCAAAGGATCATAATATCCTTTATTTTTCTATCTCCCTGTTAATTCTAAAGGGTTATTTCATAACATTCTCTTCTCTTGGGAAAAAAGTTACATAACATTTCTCCCCTTGTAAATTAGCTACTGTACTCAGTAGCATGAGATGCATTTGCATCACAACTCCAAAAAAACACAATCAATAATTGAATATACTGACATTGAATATTTGTATTTGTTATAATACATGTATTTTATTCTTTACTTTATCTACATTTTTTTCTTCTTGTAATTCATAGATCATCCTTTTTAATTTTATTTTAAATTCATAAGTAATTTTAATAAAACCCCTTTTTCCAATCAAAATTATGATGAGAACTATATAGATGTCTTATGAAATATATCTTAAATTTATTATTGAGAAGATAATTATATTTTGTGTTTAACTTCCTATTTTATTATTTTACTCACTCATGTAACTCCTTCAAATTTATTATAGTATTACAATGTGATCACACAATCTTACTATGCATATCCTATTATGTGTGGTCACTTGAATAATTTATAAAATTATAATGTATATACTCAACATACATTCCAATATGATATTCATGCATTCTAGACTATATGAATATCCTCTTTTCATATATCAAATATGATTGAGTAATCAACAAATAGAATCTAGTTACATGTGTAATCAACAATGACATTTTAAAAATATTAGTCCTTTAGGAGAACCAATTGAATCAGCTTTAAACAAGCTACTTAATGCAAAACCCAACACTCTTCCAAAAATAAGTGCTTACCACTCTATCATAAACCTCTCTTGGAATAAGAGTAGAGCTTATTGTGGGTATCATAGAGAAAATCTTCATGAAACATCAAGTTGTATTCAGCTCAAAGATCTCATCCAAGACCTTCTTGATCAAGGAAAAATAATTGTTGAGGATAATGATCAAGATTCAACCACTAATGATAGCAATGACAATATCTCCACCACAATTATTGAAAACAATGATCAATATCTATCCATCAATGAGCAACTTGAAGAATTTTCTACCTCATCCAACAATCAAATCAACATACATCAAGATTCACTTTTAATCATGATCAAAGCCCATCAAAAATATCCAACAATGATCCATTTCAAGAAGTGTTAACATCATTTGATCCTATAATTGAAAAAATTGACAATATCTCCACCACCATTTTTGAGGAAAAAATTCAAGATCCATTCACCAATTATCATGTTGACAGTACATTTCTACACCAACTAATGAGTTAGATGACATATCTCAAGAATTTATTCCAAAGAATGATCAACACATTTCACCAAAGTCTAGCAATGGTCCTTTCCAAGAAATATTGGCATCCTTTGACCTCATGGTTGCTAATATTGAAGGAATCCTCAACTCAACACTTGATCCAAATCCACTCAAAGATCAAGAGGATATTGAGCCACTTTCCATTCCTAATGAAGATATCCAAGAACCCTTTATAAGCAATCCATTCTTTGAAATTGACCCATGTCAAGAAATTGATTCAAAGCATGTCAAAAGCAATTCCAAAATTAATCAAGATCAAGAATTTGTATCTCCAAGATGCTACAATGATCTAATGGGAATTCTCCAATCTATACAAGATGTCACAAATAATGATCATGTACATATAACACATACTCCTCCATCTACCCATGAGATGCTTTCTTTGGATGGACACATAGATGATCTTCATTCAAAACAAGATTCCTTTACTCTTGACATTATTACACAAGAATGAGAAGTTATTGATTCCTACAGTCAAGCTGAGTTGCTAACATTAGGATCAGATATATCCCAAATTCAGATTGAGGACATCATGTATGAAGATATCTAGCATTATCTACTCAAGGAAACAAGTAAGACCAAACAAGATATTCCAGAGTCAGCAAAGCAGAAAATTGAAATAACATCATCTATAGTGGTCATTTATCAAAGCATGCTTGTTAAATATGACATCTCAAAATAGGTAGAATCAAAGCATGAAGGTACTACTTCCACAATACCGGGTGCAACTTCATCTCAAGTAAACATCAACATGGGGAGCATGAAGAATCCTTATGATGACACCAATGCCAATACTACAACCAGCCACATCACGAATCTTCATCCACCCATCACCCCATCCACAAATTGGGACCAACATCAAAAGAAAGATTTGAATCAAAGCACAAAGAACATTTTCAAAGAAAAAGAAGTTTTCAAGCATAATAGACAAATCAAATACACATGGATACCAAACATACAATGATAGATCATCCCTATCAAACCCCATCAGTCAAAGAAACTATGGAAAAAATAAAAAATGGAAATGTATCCATCAAAGACGTCCACAAATGCAAAAGCATGTTTCTCAAGCAATGTACAAATTATATCAAGCAGTTGGTCCTAATTCCATGCACACTTTTGTAGCAACCCATCATTGCTCATCTTCTTGAGTTTAGAGAGTCAAAGGTTCCAAGTTGTCAACCAATCCATCTCCTATTCTTAAACACACTCCACCATCCACTCCTCCATGCATGAATCCAATTCTCACATTGACCATGTATTGGCATCCACCCTTCATCATAAGGATTCCAAAGTAATTATATTGTGATGTGTGCACAAAGACAAAGCTAACTTTGGTATTAGCAAAGTAGAACAAAATTCTAAAATTTTGCATTCAATTGCATGTATCTTAGTGAAACAACTTCTTCAAGCAGGATATCGATAGCACATTATGAAAAAAGAATAAATTTAGGCACTACCAAGTGGCTCAACGTGATCATACATCTTTCAAAAAAATAAAAAAATCAACAAATCATGAAAAATAGTAAAGATAAAAATCATCCTCTAGTGAAAACGACTACAGCGGCGCTTTGGGCAAGTACCATGGTGAAAACCTGGCAAACAAGTGTCATGTGTAGAATCAAGCATCTATGTGCACTAATTTAGGTGGAATCATCTTATCCCATCCATAAAAAACTCTAGCATTCCATCCATCTTGTCCATAATAAATCCATTCATCCACGAACCATTTATCAAATCCATTTTCATCCATCTACATCCATCTTCCAAATTATCTTGATCTTGATAATTTAGTTTGGTGTACACTTTACACTTGCTTATGGTAAACATCTCGACATGGGTCATTATCATTTATCCTATCCTACCCAACCTTATCTAAGATATGAAGCATTATCCAAATGAGTATTCTCTATTTGAAAACCTGATCTTATCACAAGATAATCCTTTGCATGCCTACCATATCCATCTATCCAAGCATCCACCCATGGCATTCCATACATTTCTGGACATTGGGGGCTGATATTTACATCTTGCTTCGTGAATAAATATTGATCTATATCTTCCAAATTATGTGGCAATCTAAACATTGGGGAACATGAAATCAAATTGGTCAAAGCATTTCTGAGAAAAAATCCAACAAGAATATGTTCCTTATCCAACGTTATCTTTCATCAAACATCAATCCAAACAATCAATATTAGTGGCATCTAATTTTCACTTCAAATGTCACATCAAAATCATTCAATAAAATTTTGTTCCAAACTGAGCTTCAAAATCTTGATCAATAAAATCCAATCAATCCATCATCATCTTGAGATATCCTTCCCAATCATCATGTTGCTTAATACAATCCTTGCATTGTTGTGTATCCTCAACAATGTTATCATCATCAATCCATCAATTAGATCAATCAACCCTAGATTGATTTTCAACAAAATCTCAAAAATAGATCATTGATATCATCACACATATCATATCCAAATCGTCAAAATCATGCAAAAAATCCAAAAAACATTCAAATTGTATCAAAATCCCAAAACAAGTCAAAAAGTTAGAAAAAGTCAAAAACATGGTTGTTGAATTACATCATCTCTAAGCTTAAATGTAGGCAAGGCCATCATTGATGAGCCCTCGAGACACAAAAACACAAAAACATTCATAAATCTTAGAAAACCCAAAAACACTTGAAAATTTTAAAATCAAAACATTTAAATAACCTTAAAACATTACAAAACATCAAAAACATCCAAATATTTGAAAAAAACCCATCCGTCTCATTTTGCTTCACTCGCAATAATCAATCATCCATAATAAATCAATCATCACCTTCATCCTTTGGAAAAACAAAAAAAAAAACCACAATAATCAGCAAAAGCAAACTTCAAGTACAAAATCAAAATTGAAACAACAAACTTTTGAACGTAAAATCAAACTCTTGATCTCATTTTAGCAAACATGTCAATACAAATTTATATCAACAACCTTTTCAAATAACCAATCACCCATCATCATCCTATACAATGCATGTCCTAGGATATATCTTTCTAACAATGGGCATCATTTTGGATATCACTTTTGATTTTTATCCTCACACACATATCCCCTTGGCTAGAGGTATGAAGAACATTGACTTGTTTGTTCACTTGATCTTTTCTTGTGATTTATCTTATTGCACCCATTCCAATGACCTCTCGATGATGTCTATCAAAATGGTTTAGAGAGAAAGGAATGGGGCATTGGTCATTATCTTTTGTTTGTTATGCTTGTTGGATGATCTTTTAAAACAACCTCGGTGAATACTTCCTTTGTTAGGTGTGTATGAAGGGTTTTTTAGGAAACTTATTGACTATTACATTGTTAGGTTATGCCTCTTCGTGTTTTGGTCCAATATGTTTGAAACTTTTGAAGTACATCCTAGCAAGGTTTTTGTATGTTAAGTGTGAACAAGGATACTCTTATTTGTTTGTAGAGTTAAAGTCCATCGCACTAGATAAAACGCCATCCTAATTATCCATACCTTGATGCATTGTGTCTATGTGTTTTATCAAAAATAAGGAATAATATTCCATTAGTATCCCAATCCTATGAAACAAGAAAATCATCTCTCTCGTCACCATATCTAATAAAGTCTTGAATGTCTAGCATAGAAAAATGAACATTTTCATGGTCATTTGGGACTTTTTCCTACGATTCTTGGTCTAATTTTCCTTGATTTAATGTTGTAATGTGGTCAACACATTCACATTAGGGCTTGAATCTATGAATTATGAAGACTCTATGATGTCTTGTAAAGGTGTTGTGAAGTGTTGTGACCCACTTTCACACTTTCTAGGACCCTTTCATTATAATTCACTTAAATATTCCCTTTTTATCACTTACCAAGTCTTATTTCAAAGTGTTGTGAAGAGTTGTAACAAACTCTCACACTTTTCTAGACTTGTCATCATTAATTCAACCCTTTCTTATGTTTATATGACCCTTTAATGCACTTTTTGGCCTTACTTGAGTGTATTTCAGAGAATATTCTCGTTAAACAACATTTAATGCCCTTTAATTCCTGACACCCACTTAATTTTCTTAAGTGGGACTAAGTCACCAATAGGGGTGACTTAGTCCTTTTTGCACAAAAATCAAAATTATTTCAATTTTCTGGCGATGTTTTTCTCTCTTACCCTTGAGGTCGGCCTGTGATGTGTTATTTTTGGGAAATATTGTATAATCAAGTATAAATAAGGGTTTTTCTCTCATTTTAAAATTCATTATTCATCCACTAGTTCATTCAAGCATTTAATTCATCATAGCATTCAAGCATCTTAAGCAATTATCAAGTATCTTGAGGCAGCCATTAGCATATCTTCAGACTTCAACATCAAGGGTTTGGTGATTTTATGACATTACATGTTATTTGGTCATCATTCCTTCTTTATTTCATTTCATTATCTAGGGTTTAACTACCAAACTAGGGTTTGACCAAGGCAAACCCCTATACTCTAACCCTTAACCATTTTTCCCCTTTTTGCATGTGTGTTTTACATGTCTTGTATGCAAATTTTTCAAAGAGAAAGGTGATAAAAAGTGGTCAACAATCCATCAAAGTCATTCAAGTCAACAAAGCCCTAATTGAAGCTTGGAGATCTCTTTCAGCTCGATTTCTACAAAATTTGAACTAGACACCTGTCAAGAAGTGAAGTACGGATTGAGAGCTACAGTTTCCTGTCTTGGATTTCCTAATATTCCCAAGTGGACTAAGTCACCATCTTTGGTGGATTAGTCCCACTTCTAGTCATAAAAAGTGATTTTTGTATTTCTAGATACCCTTTTGGCAGAAACCTGTTTCGGCAGAATCTCCCTGAAGCAAGACTAAGTCGCCCAAATTGGCACAAATGTCCCATTCAACATTTCTATTCAACTCTACAAGATTCTAGAGCCTCTTCACATCACATTTCCATTTTTAGGTGCACCTCTCCAATTCTGTTTATTTCTATTATTATTCATTTGCATTCTTAGGTTTTTTCCTGCATATCATAATGTGTTTTCAAACAACTTGCATTTCTTAGGTTTTGCATTAGTAATTCATCTTGTTTTCTAGTTTATTGCATTTATATCATTATATTTAAGTGTATTCCATTTAAATTGCATTGATTTTGAGTGTAACATTGTGTATTTTGGCCCATCTTTCCCCTTTTAGGTGAAAAATCCTAAAAGGGCTAGAAAGCAATTGGGTGCCAAAATATTTTGTTACATTTTGGTGAACTTGACTCTTGAACATTTTGCTTATGATTTCAAGTGCATTCATATTCTAGGGCTAGCTTGCATCAACATTGCATTAGGTTTTGCATTGTTTGATTGCATCCTAGGGTTTTAAAATTGCATTAGTGAAAAAGCTCATCTAGCTTGCATTTTTGCATTATATTTCATTAAAACACACCAAAATTATGTATTTTCATACTGTACCTACATCTGAAAATAGAAAAATCATAAAATTTCATTTAAAAATTCAAAAAAATCACTGTTGGGACTAATTTTCCACACTGGGCGACTTAGTCCTCCTGCACATTTTGCACTATAATTTTTGTCCTTTCTAGCACATTTTCTTCATTTTTATTTTTTGTTCCTGCATTTTTGTTATAGTTTCCAGATTTTTGATATTAGTATTTTATTGTTCCTAGTTTTCATTGC
Organism: Sequoia sempervirens; assembly: GCA_007258455.2. Classification (NCBI taxonomy): domain Eukaryota; kingdom Viridiplantae; phylum Streptophyta; class Pinopsida; order Cupressales; family Cupressaceae; genus Sequoia; species Sequoia sempervirens. The sequence continues at coordinate 63,098 of VDFB02055254.1, forward strand.
ATCCACCCTACCTTTCGTAACCTTTGTATGAGTGTTTGGTGCCCTATTGATAATACTCTAGTGAGAAGAAGTTCCAGACTCATGGCATCCCATGATAGCACTTTTATTGCGGAAATTGGGTTGTCTAGAGCTGCTACTCTTGGTCTTGACAATGGTGCATTAGGCATGGATATTGCCTTTAGCAATCCTTTGCCTTCCAATAATATGCATGTAGAAACCAAAAACGGTCACATTCCACAAGATAAAATAGTTAACATTCATGAGGACTTAACACATCTCCAACATAACTTTTGTCTTGAAAACATTTCAACCACTGCCATTCCCACTATCGAAAACATCCATCGTATGCTTGAAAGTGATGAATTCCTAGATGTTATGAAACAAATTGTTGAGATATATCAAAAACATGCTTCTTCAACCTCTAGCACATCTCAACCTACGAACATTGTGGTTAGCCAAGGAGGACCACAAATTCCTCCCCCTTCAATTGTAGCATTTATATACATACCTACTTACACCACACCCCAAGTTGCAACAGTCATGCAATCCATTAGTAATGTTCCTTCTTCCTTTAGTATTCCTATTAGTACTCCTAGTTCCTTTGTGGCATCGAATGTTCTATCTTCTACCACCTTACCCCCTATTAGTGTTCAATTCACTTGCCCTGCCACTACATACACCCCCTCACCACTTTCCCTTCCACATCATACCACTTACACTAATCCCCTTGTAACTCAACTTTTTCAAACCATCTCCTCCATGCAACAACAAATATCCACCATTAATCAGAGTCAAAATGCACCACCCACCTATTATGTTTGCGGTATTCCATTATCTTTGGAAATATTAATAACACCGATGCCACAAGGAATTGAGATACCTAGATTTGAGAAGTGTGGAGGGAAAGGAGACCCTAGAAATCATGTCAATTCCTGCACCGCCTTATGTAGCAATTTTGTCCTAGATGATAAATTGTTAGCTAAACTATTTCCTAGGAATTTAAAGGATACAGCCTTGGAATGGTTTTCCTCTTTACCAAATAATTCCATTCATTCATCTAATGAACTTTTTGATGCACACATAAGTCATTTCCAAGTTGACATGACTCCCAAAAAGATAATGGCTGATTTGATGAGATGTAAACAAAACGTGGATGAAAAGGTAACTAATTTTATCTCACACTATCAGTCACTTTATGCTCAAATAGATGTCAAGGTTCCTAATCTACATCTCCAAAAGATGTTTATTGAAAACTTACAAAGTCACATTCAGGATAAATTGTCCATGATGAAGTTTCCCTCTTTCATACATTTATGTACCGCCCTTTGTGACTATCACAATTCAATTAGTAGTCGTGATGCCAAGTTCACTCCTAGTCATGCTGAGAAATCTAAACATGTTAACCAAAACAAATCCCAAACCTTTAGAAAATCAAACAAAGGTTTCTTAGAGTTCAATCCCCCTCCTCCACAACAAACTCCACCCATTAATAGCCAAGTAGCATATGTTAAAACAATGATGCCCTTTACCTATGGGAACCCGAAGAGACAGTTTACACCTTTTCCTGATACCCTTCATAACACGATGAATCAACTACTACAACAACAGATGATCACCTTGCCTACTGTTAAACCACTTGATCCTACTAAGCTCTTACCTCCAACCTTTAAACCAAACACTTATTGTCATTTTCATCTCCAAAATGGACATGGCACAAAATAGTGTAAGCATCTTAGACACCTAGTGCAAGACCTCATTGATTTCGGTCATCTATCCATTGTAGGTGTCAATGATCAGGGCAATAAGTTTGTTGCCCCTCCCAATCAGAATTTACAAATTTTTACCAACCCAATGCCTAAAAACAATATTTCATTTGTCAAGGCTAGTAAACCTTCAAACAATGATGTGATGAATGTCGATACAAATGATGAACAACATGATCTTCCTCCAAATGTTACCCATGACAACCCTATGACTGAAATAGTGGCTACGATAGACATTATCCCTCATAAGGTCCAACCTAAGAAATCTCTTGATATTACTTTTTCTTCTCAAGATATAATTAAAAATCTTCTCGATGGTCCTCTTTAAATAGTTGGCCACATCTATGATAAGCCCACTAATGGGATATTAATAGATCTCACTTGTGGTGAGAATGTGATCACAGAAGAGATTTTAGTATTACATGATCATCATCAACATGATTATGACAAACCAACAACATGGATTAAAACACATAATGGTTTTGCATGCCCTACAATCGGATCGATCATCCTCCCATTACAGATAGGACCTAAAAAATTGGATGTAACATTCTCTATCATTCCACAGTCAGATCAGTTTCCTCTGAGGTTAGGTCTTCCTTGGCTTCGCTTGATGAAAGTTGTCCCTTTAGTCATTCACAAATGTTTGAAGTTTCTGCTTGACAATGACATATTTATTGTTCACCATAGTGGCTTTAATCCATTGTCTTCTAAAGGTAATTTTTCCTTGGAAGCCTTTTGTCCTAAGCCCATGGAACCCATAACTCGTAAATACTTCTTGTTCATTTCCTATCAAAAATTCAAATCCAAACGCATAGAAAAATTGTCTCTTCACAACATGTCGCCATCCACTTCTAGCACTCCCATCCTAGATGAGACGATGCTTCAGCCTGAATATGAACTTGAACAAACATTACAACCTCTAGAGAAACCAACCATAAATACTTCCCCTTCCTCATCTAAACGACCAAGAGATAATGAAACCAACCCCATCATGCCCCCTCACATAAAGCGAGTTTATAAAGCCAAAGAGAAAGTGGCTGACCCATCTCCTTTGGTTCCTTCCATTCCTCCCAAGGAATAAAAGGATCCTATGATGGCTCACTCTTCTCTTACACCAACACAACTTCAAAATAGAATTAAAAGAAACCGAGGTGCTAGGGAGCGTAGGAATTGTCATCATCTCCTTGCTCATCAATTAAATGTAGAAGAAAACAAAGAAAATCATAATCCACATTTGATAGAAGCAATGTGTGACCACCCTCCTCCTCCTGACCCACCACAAGATAGTCCAATACAACCATCACAACAAGAGATACACTCTCCTTCAGGTATACCAATTTTTCCTCCTGTTGTGATCAACCTAGATGACAATGAGGAAACAACAAAGATTGACAACGAAATACATGATGAATTAAACAAATTATTTTCCTCATCTACAAGCTTCACTAAGATATCTCCTATCCAAAGTGATGAGCCTAGCGCTTCACCTATTACAACCCTTGCTCTTGTTCCTCTCTCTAGTTGTTCACCTTCTGACCATGATTGGAAGGCGGATGACTTGCTTGATGGTTGAATTGCATCCACCTTACTAGCCTTTTACACTTCCATTTTCTTTTCTTTGGTGTGATTGCATGTGCATAATGTAATCCCTCGTGATGTGTTGTTTGATGTTCTCTCTCTCTTTGTGCATTTCTTCTATTTGTACCTTCATTCTTCTATATGTCGTACATCACCTTTCGCCTTTTTATTTTTTTCTTTTATTTTGTGTTTTCCTTTTGGGGATGATGCAAAGCATTGAGACACCCTATGTCTCTTCCATGTTGAGCCAAACGGTCTTTTTATCTTCCATTTTTCTTTTTTTTTTGTGCTCTCCTTTGGGGATGAAGCAAAGCGTTGAGACTCCCTATGTCTCTTCCATGTTGACCCAAAAGGTCCCTTTTCCTTTTTCTTTATCTTTTCTTATGTTTTCCTTTTGGGGATAACGCAAGGATTGAAACCAAAATGTCTCCTTCATGTTGACCCAAAAGGCTTTCATTTTCTTTTGCCTTTTGCTTTTCTCTTTTCGTCTTTTGTTTTATGTTTTCCTTTTGGGGATGATGCAAAGCATTGAGACACCCTATGTCTCTTCCATGTTGACCCAAAATGGTTTCTTTTTCTTTTGTTTTCACTCTCTTTATGTCATTCATTCCAGTTCTATGCATTTGGGGAATGATGACAGTTCTGAGCTCTTTAGTAAAAACATTGCAGCAATGAACATACTGACCCCAAATCCATAGATACCTTGTGTTTGGTGTTTTCCTTTTTGGGGGAAACTCCTTTCTTTTTCTTTTTCTTTTATGTATGACACAGCCTTACTTGCAAACATATGACTTGGCATAGGGGCTTTCCAAGTTGGCTCTCATGTCTTTTTTTTCTCATTTTTCATTCACTGCTTTAAAGTAATTTCTTACACAATGGTGTGTAGCAATTTGTTTAAAGTGGGAGCATACATTGGCATTATTAATTTTTTTTTTTTTTTCCTTTTTTTCTTGGTTCTTAGTGTAGCCTTGCTACTTCATATGATGTTTTTTTCACTTTTTGGATGACAATAGGTGTGATGCCCTTCATAAGTGTGATCCATCTTAGCATATTACATTCCTCTTGGTGGCCTGATGCAATGCACTGCATCCCCTAAGTTGTGAATATTCTATTCTTTGATTGCTTCTCTCTTGGAGACATTAGACACATTTTTCCCTAATTTATCAACCTCGCATGAACTAAAAAAGACTCCTTTGAACATCCTTTGCATGTTGCATTTTGCATTTATATGGTCACCTTGCATAACACAACTTGCATGCATGTGGTGCCATCATGTTTTTTCATGAGTTCTATGCTAGAAAGAGACACTGCACAAGTCATCTGGTGTTGTCATTGATGGCAACCCTAGTCAATGATTCAATCCACATGTCATGATTTGATCATACCAAAAGTAAGATCAAAGTTTTGTGATTAACTATCAAGCAAGAATAGAGCATCTGACAGAATTGTGTTCATTGATTCATATGTACTTTTATACTATCATTTTGAGTTATGGATCTTAGGGAAGGTTGTTTGGTATATGATCTATGTTATTCTTGAATCTTAGAGCCTTGTATCGATCTGTGTTCAAGTTAGAAGATCTGGTTGATTAATTTTTTGTTTAGTAGTGCATGAAGGTCGACTAAGTGAATGTAGCCATTGCAAATATTCGAGCAGTAATTGTTTAAGTGTTTTTTTGTTCAAGCATGTTGATTTGGGTCATCACTGTGTTGTGGCCAACTTTGGTTGGTGTGCATTAAAAATTATTATGGATTGAGCCAACAGTTTGTAAATATTTCATATTTTATTGGAGCTGACATGTAGCAATTAAATATTTAGTTGCAAATATATATAAGTGATTGATTATATCATTTTGATATATGTACGAAGTTTGTTGATGTGTGTGTGTGAAATTCAAAAGGATTGTAGAGTGATTATGCATAGTTTCACTTGTGCATAAAAGGATTTTGTGATGCGAGTTAAAGCAAACAGAGCAGAAGAGCAAAATTGGACAGAAGGTCAAGAAATTGATTAATGTGCTTAACTGGAACTATCCTTAGGCATTTGTAGATGCTATTTCATAGTTCACCACTTTATTTTTCTTTTGACATTGATTGTAAGGATATAATCCTTAATGTTTTGAGCAGTGAGCTCTAGGCAGTATGCTTGAATGCAAGTGCATTCCCATTTTGTAAACATATTTTTTAGTATACTTAGATCATATTGTGGATTGACCTCCACCGTGGTTTTTCCCCTAACAAGGTTTCCACATAAAAAATCCTTGTGTTATGGTGTTGTGGTTGTTTGTTTTATGTTCATGCATCTTTCTTTTGGTTGAATGTTATAAGTGCTTTGAAGATCAGATTAATAAAGTTAAAAATTGTAGAACACTGATTCACCCCCCTCTCAATGCTCCTTGATTCCAACAATTGGTATCAGAGCCTAGTTCCTCGGAAGAAGTTTAAAAGCTTGGGGAAGATTCGGGTAAGTAATTTAATGGATTCAAGCAATCTTCAACAACTTTTGGTGGCCCAAAATGATCTTGATCAGTCCAAATCTGAAGTTCGGGATTTACAGGCAAGTCTCAAGAATGTCGAGAAGTTCATTCAATCATTGAAAGATAAAATCAATGAGTCAAGGGAGAAGAGAAGGGAACTCTATGATCAGATCAAGCAAAAAGAGAGTAAAAGCATTGAAGATGAACAACTGCGTCAAGCCCTAAAGGAAAAGATAGAAGAGTATCAAAAAATTTCCAGAGAAAATGTTGTTCTAATGCATGAAATGGAATCTATTGTGATGAGAATGACCAAGGAGACTGAAGACAAGAAGAAGAATGAAGAAAATCTTGCTTAGTCTTTGAAAGAAAAATCTGAAGAATGCAATTGAATTACTGATGGATTCAATTAGTTGGTGCTTGAATTGGAACAATCCAAAAATAATGAAGAAGAGCTTGAAAAGTAGATTGTTGATCTTAGAGATGAACTTGCTATTGCAAATGAATTCAAGGAGAAGTTCAAGATTAGCTCTGCCAAGCTTGATGAACCGATTAAAAGTCAAAGGACTGAAGGTGACAAGCAAGGTCTTGGATATGAGGAAGGAGAAAGTCCCAGATCTGGACAAAGGATATTTAGGCAAGGGAATCAAATGAAAAAAGTTGGAAGATATCTGGTAAGACAACCTAATTCTCAAAGGTTCAATGGTTACTGTTTTGTTTGCAATAAATTTGGTCATATGGCTACTCAATGTAGAAGTAGAATGAATCCAAGTGGTCCATCATTCTTAGGTCAGTGCTTTAATTGCAATAGGTATGGTCATAAGTCAAATGAATGCAAAATTATGTCAAACAAATTTTTCAATAGAGATGCCAAATGTTATACATGCAATAGATTTGGCCATATTGCTAACCAGTATAGATCAAGAGAAAATCAATGGAACAACTGGTCTGGACAAAGAAAAGTGGTGTGCTATAATTGCAACAAATCTGGTCACATTGCTAGATTCTGTAGAAGCATAAAGGGTCTCGTAAATCAAGGGAAAAACATGCAGAAGGATGAAAAGGGAAAAGGAAAAGTTACTATAGATGAGATCAGGAAGAAAAAGAAGAAGATATGGGTGAAGAAGAGTCCCTCTGTTGCAGGAAATGAGTCAACACTAGAATCAGCGTTTGGAAATTCTTCTGGTAATTCCTCCGAGAATTAGACTAAGGCCTCTAACCTAGGGGGAGTTCTCAAGAAAATCCCTCAAACCCCCTGTCAATAGTTGGTACTAGGATATGGATGAGTGCAGTGATTGCATTGATGATCTACAAATATTGTTGAAGTAGTTGGAGAGAGTATTTATGCATAATTGAAGGTCTGCAAAAGAGTTATCTTTCACAGAGTATGGAAACAGGGTATCCAAATGAGTTAGGGAAAAAGCATTTATTGCGACAAAAACTTAGGTGTGTGAATGATAAAAGGTCATTTGTATTCTTCATTTGTCACTTTGCACTTTGAGAAGAAGAAGTTTGGAGAGTTGTGAAGCAAATTTTGGTGAAGTTTGGCAAAGATTCAAGTGTGAAGATGATTCAACGATCAAACCCTAATCCAGCGAAAAGATATTTATTGGGAAAACTTCTAAACTTGTGATTTTGTGAAAATGGTTGTTCCATTGGTAGTTGATATCAAGGATAGACCCAGTTTGAAATTCAAGTGGCATTCTTTAAAATATGTTGAGACAAAGCTCTTAGGTGCATTTTTGTCCGTTATGTACAGTGTCTTGCATATTGAAGACATTAGGGCATACATTCATTCAAATATTGAGGAGTTAGGAAGCTCGTAGTTTTTGAATTTGTACTCAAATCATATAGTTGGAGAAGATTTCAAGGTAAAGCCTAGATTTAAAACCTTAGAAGAGAAGAAATTCACACAGATTGAAAAATTTCTCATGTTTGAAGAAAACAAGTGGGTCCAATATATTTTGAGCTGAGTTCATGCTAAATTTATGTGGTTGAGTCAACCTTTTAAGATTACAAAAGAAGCCATAAGCATTTTTAATGGTTTAAATTCCTTTGGTGGGTTGCCGATCTTGAAGTTCGTGAAGAATCAGACAGTTACTAATGCAACCGGTTCAGTGTTTGATAGAATAGCTATGAAAATTGAAGATATTATTGAAGTGCATGTCATATTTGCATCTATGGTCATTGGTTACAAGATCTATCACTCTAGCTGGGATAATTTTGTATTTGGTAGAGCTATCTATGTAGCATATCAGATGGTGAAGGAGAATGTAGAGTATGATCTATGTGAGTTACTCAAAAGCTAGTTAATGGAGAATATTGGTAAGATCAAGAAAGATAAGAAGAATTCCTTCAAATATGGTAATCTGTTGTTGTGTTTATTCTTTTATTTCATGAATGAAGTTCCAGGAGCTGGAAAAGTTCAATGGCAAGGTAATAAACCTATAGTTGTTCAAATTAGAGATATCTTGCATAGAGTTGGTGATAGTAAGATAAGGAAAACTATTATCTAGGGATATTTCAAGAGTTTTCAGAGTGAGATGCAAGCAAGAGAAAGAATTCCTACTTCTATTGTGGAGAAGTATAAGGACACTATCTATTTTATGGTTGACATTGATCAATGCTTGATGGAAGTTGTAGATCCTAGAATGGTCTGAATTATGTCAATGGGCTATAAAGTTGAGGAGAACATCGTGGAACTATATGCACAACATTTGTTGAGTAAACCTCAAGATCTAATAGAAGAGAGTTTTGGAACCTATGAAGAAAAAGATATGCAAGTACATGAGCAGTTGAAGAAACCTATGATAGTCCGAAGAGTAAGAAAAGAAGTTGAAGAAACCTAGGATAGTCCAAAGAGTAAGAAAAGAAGTTGAAGCCTTTGCAGAGAGCATGGGTATATCTGTAGAAGTTGTGAGAGAAGCTACAAGAAAGAGAGAACAAGCTGAAGCAAGAGAGCCAGCTAGAACTGGATTTTCTAGTTTGACAACATCCTTTTCCTAAACTAGATCTACAAGAAGCTCTACACTCTCATCTAGTCCTGCAAAGAAGTCAAGTCCTATAAAATCTCAAGCCAAGTCATCCAGGAGATAAGGAAAAAGGAAGAAGGACAAGAGCACAAGAGTTTATGTTGTTGTTTCTAAGATGAAGAGACTGGATCTGATGAAGAGATAAGAGAAATCAAGCAAAAGGGCACAAAGGAAACAAAAGTATCTAAGGACAAGCCCTCTAGTGAAGAGAAAGGAATGAAAAAGATGAAAATAGACAAATCAAGTATGTCTACAGAAGAAGTGGAGAAAGCATTGATTAAGGATGCTAATCTTAGGCCTCTTTGTGAATGGTATGACACCTTTGACAGTGTCGGTCAAAGAGTTCTTGAGGAAGCTTCAATAAAGTACTTGAATAATTTCAATATGACTCTTATTGAAATAATGTTTGTGTTACCCAAAATTCTATATGAAGTTTTATATATGAGAAGAGTGAGTGCAAGGACAAAAGAAGAGCAAATGAGAGAACAAATACTTGTTGATTTGTGTCTGGTGATGTCATTAGAAGAAATGAAGAATATACCAAATGAAGCAAAAAGGGATTTTAAGAAAAAAAACAAGGATGAACAAGCTAATGATTGGATAGGCTGAAGAAGTTGCAAAGGATACTAAGAAAATCCTCAAGGAAATTTTGTTAAAGAACAGATACAATGTTGTTTCTGAAGAAGTGCATGATGTAGATGTTTCATTTGGTCTGGTAGCAGAAGAGGTAAAAGAAGATATACATTTGAGGACACTCTAAATCCTCTTGACATGCATGGTGATGAAATCCCTATGGAGACTAGAGTTCTTAAAGTGGGTTTGGTTGAAGAAGTTGAGATTCCTAAAGCCCGGGAAGAATCAGTGCCTGAAGAGTAGAAGGATGAAGTGAAATAAGTTCATGTGGAAGTAAGAGAAACTGCTAAGGCAATGAATGATTTTTTAGAAGAGCAATAGGAAGAGTTTTATCATGAATTGATTAGAGGTCCTATCAATTTGGCTACTTTGTCTCCCATTGAGAAACTGAAAGTTGCATCGTTTGCACAGGCCAAGGCAAGGGAAGAAATTCTAAAATCACATATTGAAGATAGTGAGTTGTTGAATTTTACATCTGGTATTCTAGAGAAGATCATGCCTTCATGTCAAGGATTCATCTGATTCTCCATCTAGTCAGCTGAAGAAGCTTGTTAATTCTATAAGTACTCATTTTGAGTCACTTGAGAAGTCAACTATGGATAAGGTTCAGAAGGAGTTTGATGCTAAAACATTCAGTAGGTTGAAAGGGATGATAGCTAATGATAAATATTTGTTAGCTACTTGTGTAAAGAATATTCAAAATGCTTTGTCTAAAGGTGGTAACATTTATAAGTCATATCTATATTTATCTAAGTTCACTGAGGATATTGTAAAGAAAATGAAAGAATGTGAGAAACAGTTAGCAGATATCACTCAAGCATTAGATCCTCTAACCGTTTATGTTGGAAAGAAAGAAGGTCAAGTCATATCCCTGCTTGACAAGATCAAAATTTTAAAGCATGAAGAATTTAACATTGTTGAAAGGGTTTGTGAGCTTAGAGGACTAACTGGTCCTAAGGTGGAAACAATGTTGAGTGCATTGAAGGAAGCACAAGATCTAATGGCAGTCAGTGATCTGGTGTATCTTGAATCAGAAGAGATGCAATATTACTTATTTTGTGGTCACATGACTATCTTGGAGAGTCTCAAGAAGGGTTGGGACACAAGTTTGAACCTATTGAAGAACAATTTTGCAGATCTATTCAAGTTTATGAAAGTTGTAGAAGCATGTTTGTACATATGGAATTTGTTCATAGCAGTTTTGTTTGATTTTTTGGTATGCAGATTCTTTCCTTTTCCATTGATGTCAAAGGGGGAGAATGGGACAGTGAAAAATGTTATAATCATCTCAGGGGGAGTTGTCTTTTTGAAGTTTTGAAGGTTGGCAGTGTATTCATGTTGGTATTGATCCAACACTTAGTCATTTTTCACTAAGTGTTGCCATCAATGCCAAAGGGGGAGATTGTTGGAAAGAGACACTGCACAAGTCATCTGGTGTTGTCATTGATGAAAACCCTAGTCATTGATTCAATCCACACATCATCATTTGATCATACCAGAAGTTAGATCAAAGTTTTGTGATTAACTGTCAAGCAAGAACAGAGCATCTGACAGAATTGTGTTCATCGATTCATATGCACTTTTTTGTTATCATTTTGAGTTATGGATCTCAGGGAAAGTTGTTTGGTATATGATCTTTTTTATTCCTGAATCTTAGAGCCTTGTATCGATCCATGTGTAATTTAGAAGATCCGGTTGATTAATTTTTTGTTTAGTAGTGCATGAAGGCCGACTAAGTGAATGTAGTCGTTGTGAATATTGGAGGAGTAATTGTTTAAGTTTTTTTGCATTCGAACATGTTGATTTGGTTCCTCACTATGTTGTGGCTGAATTTGGTTGGTGCACATTAAAAATTATTATGGATTGAGCTGACAATTTGTAAATATTTCATATTTTGTTGGAGCCGACAGGTAGCGATTAAATCTTTAGTTGCAGATATATATAAGCGATCGGTTATATCATTTTGATATATGTACATAGTTTTTTGATGTGTGTGTGTGAAATTCAAAAGGATTGTAGAGCGATTATGCATAGTTTCACTTGTGCATAAAAGGATTTTGTGGTGTGAGGTAAAGTAGATAGAGCAAAAGAGCAGAATCGGACATAAGGTTAAGAAATTGATTAATGTGCTTAACTGAAACTATTCTCAAGCATTTGTAGATGACATTTCATAGTTCACCACTTTAGTTGGCTTTTGACATTGATTGTAAGGAAGTAAGCCTTTCTATTTTTGAGTAGTGAGCTCTAGGTAGTGTGTTTGAATGCAAGTGTGTTCCCATTTTGTAAACCTCATTTTTAGTATACTCAAATCATATTGTGGATTGACCTCCATCAGTAGTTTTTGTAAGGAAACTATGCAGCCATGAAATGACAATTTCCACATAACCCAAATCTGAAACATGCAAGTAAAATACTCAACATCAACATGCAAGAGAATAGACAACATACCCATCAAAGATGACACAAGATATACCCTGGGAAAACCCTCAAGAGGGAAAAACCCAGCCTCCAAAAGCATCCACACTCCATGTATTATTCAGCAATGAAAACCCATTACAATACATCTGCAGAGACTCCATGAACACTTCTGAAGCACAAGCTCTCCATGCATTCCATGTGACCAAGCATGAATCCACACATCCCATGCCATGCTTCAAACCCTCACACATGCACAAGCTCAACCTGCTAACCTGCAGCTGTCCAACCCGACCAATTTTTGATCCAACCCTAAACAACTACCCTTGTGGTTGCTTTTATAGAAACAAGCTCCCACAAAACCACCAAGTGGTATTACATAAACCATGTGCCCAAAACCATACAACATCATGTGACCCCACATTTAATATTGGGTACTTTATTATTTTATTATTATTCCCCAATATTAAATAATTACATTTTTCAATTATGTCCCAATGTTACATACAACAAAGTGGCCCCAACATTATAACTCCTTGTGATGCACGTTCACCTAGAAACCCCTAGGTGCACCACACACATAATAAATAAATAAAATATTACAAACATTATGCAAGGTGTACAACACCTAATTCTAACAATCTCCCACTTGTTGTATACATTGCATAAGGGGGTAACAAATAAACTCCATAGGCAACATGTACCATCCTAGGAATCCAAGTGCTCCATGTGCTCCATCAAGATACCTGTAACAAGAACCAAGGTGACCACCATCTCATCCATGAATGCTCCCATCCTCCACCATGCCAACTGCACTAAGATATGAACACATCCAAAGAGATGTCACACTAACTGTCACAAAGAAGCATAAACCTGCCTCAACTGATATCTCAAAACACAAACACTGAATCCAATATGCACCAGTAGCTGTCAAGAATAAATCACCATAGCTGAAATGACATCCACAGCAAATGCCAACACATCCAACTATCCATACCTCCAAGGTATACATATCATAGTAAACTCATGCCAACAACATATCCACCCATAAACCACAATAAAAACTCCATGTGCAAACCTGTCAAAGCATGACATACACATCCAAGAGCTCCCACTGCATGGGCAATGTCAAGATGAATGCAAACCTGGAATGAGCGCATTCAACGCGTCGCTTCGTTAACATCCCAAAAAGGCACCATCACAAAGGCATACCAAGTCTACTACCAACATCTCATAGAAGTAAACATGTAGTACCAAGGAACATCCACAATGATAAGCAAAACCTGCAAACCAAACCCTGTAGCATGTCCTCCTACACACACACCTCTAAATGCCAACTGTGTCAAGTATGATCTCCTCCATAACACCCCATAACAAAATCCATAACAACATCCATCCATCCAATCGCCAAGATCAAAGATAACATATGTAACTAACATGGATGTAAGCATCTCAAAACAAGAAGATCAAACTCAAAGTAACCATTCCCAAACCAAGGAAATCAGCCCAATAAACCATCTCCTAAACCCAACATGTACAAGGAGATAAACATGCCAACACTCCTCAAATGAACCCTCCAGAAACCAAATATCCATGGCTCAAGATCCATATCCATGAGAAGACAAAGCATAAACATAATGCACCTGAAAGAATAATGGGCAATACCTCTCAAGTGAACCACCGAGTAGACCAAGAGTGGGGAATGAGAATGCTCCTCCAGGATATCCAAGTCATCATGACTCAACCAAGAACACTCTCCTCTTGGTCCATGTTGAACTCACGTCCAACCAAGGTGTAGGCTCCCTCGGACTTCCTGCTAAAACCTCATCAAGAGTAACCATATCAATAACATGTCTCTAACCACAAGAGAACACCAAGCCTCACCTATGTCTCCAAGTATCCATGAGCACCTGTAACCGATCAATCCATGCTAAACACCAAGCAAATGATCAATGTACTCAATACAAAGAGAACCAACCAAGATCAAAGTCATAGCTCCAACTGCAGAATCAGGAACATAAACATGACACCATGATCTCACATCCTCTCAAAAGAAGATCACATGAATAAATCATCATAACATGTACCATGCCACAACTCTAAACTAGTAATCAAGAGTATACCATGACATAATAACAAAACCATCCTACAACCAAGGATCACCTGTCAAAACCAACAAGTCATAACAATACCTCAACATCTCCAACACCTAATGTCAAAGAACTCTCACTGTAGCACATAGAATCCAAGAGCTCCTCCATGACACCAAAGATCACCTGCTGAAGACAACCATCCATAATAACCAATGGATCCACATCATTGCCAAATGCTCCCACTGAACCGTGATACCGAGCAATCCCATGGCACCATGATGCACAAAACCAACACTGTCATAAGCTCACACAAAACCTGTGAATCCAAGCTCTCAATGACAACATGATAACCATCCTCTAAAGCAAGAAGATACACCGCCAAACCATCATATCCATCACCGCCAAACCATCACTGTCACAAGCTCCCACTGAACCGTGTAACCAAGCTATCCATGACATCGTGATACCAATCTCCTAAACCAAGAAGATACACCGCCACAACCATAATCAGGAACCAATCCAATACCACCAATCAATGCACCTGCATAAACCATCATAACATGCCAAAGTCTCTAATGCACAAGAAACATCCATGACATCATGATCACCACCAAATATACCAACAAATCAACCCAACCGTGTCCACATATCTGCATAATCATAGTCAACTACATAGATCTCATATCATGACTGTACCTGGTAATACCATCTCACCTCCTCAACATGACAACCAAATCAACAAACCAAGTGACTAAACCAAGCCACCAAAACTGATCATGCATCAACACTGAAATATCAATGGGCAAAGACAACCCATATCCAAGTCATAGGTGCAACAAGTAAGTATAGACCGCCTACAACATTGCACAACTTGTAGATACAACAATGCAACATACATGCTGATAACCATGTCAAAAATATAATAATCTGAGATGTACAACCGAGCATACAATGAATCCAATATCAAATATCCCAAATCCAACAATCCATAAGCTCATAATAACACCATAGTCAAAGAGACCCATAAACAGGTCAGATAAAGAAAATAGCAAATAAACCATGCCAAAATATCTCCAAACCTGATCTACTGCATAGTGATATGAACAAGCTTTCCGTTGACTATTTGAAGTCCAAAATCCAACTCCGTATGCACCCGATATGCCCTCTCAAAGCTCAAAATAAATATCTGACTTCAACCAAGTAAAACACTGTCAAAACTGTAAATCCATGGAACAAATCCTATACCACTGTGTAGTGCTCGGAACCAGCTTTCCAACGACTGTAAGAAGTCGAAAATCCGACATGCTGGGTGAAAATTATGTGCGTTTGAAAAAAACTGCTGTATTTTATCCTCTGGTGGTGCTGTGGTGGCGCTCCGGTGGCGTCCTGGTGGCGGAATCCAAAATTTCATCAAATTTAATTTAATTTTTCATTTAAAAAAAAATTCCCTGGCCTGCGTACGGACCCGACGCGGCATTTAAATCTGGCATATAACATTTGAAATCCGGCGGTTTTATTTATTTTCCATGGCGGACTTTTTGAAAATTGTCAAATTTCATTAAATTTTGTTTAAGCCCGTAGGGCTGTGGCGGACAGCGCCGGCCAAGGGCCGACGCCTGTACCGGCTGCCGGCGGGCCGACAGTCGGTACAGCCGACAGTCGGTACTGCGACTGTCAGCGCGGGCTGACAGGGGCGGGGGGGTCTGCGGACCCCCCCAAACCTTTTCCAAATTTTTTTTGATTCTTTTTTTTTCTGTTTTTCAATTTTTTAATTTTTCTAATAATTTTTTTTTTTTGTTTTTCGTTTTGCAGGTAAAAGAAAATTTCGATGGGAGTTTTAATTTATTTTTCGGATTTTTTTATTTTTATTTTCCTGCGACGACTGTACCGTCGATCCGTACGGTTGAATAGGGGGAGTTATTTTTTTCTGTAATCAAAGTAGGGCATGTTATATGTCAATTTTTCTCTCTCAGCCAACCTGAATCCAACCATGAGGTCCATTTTGTCCTAGGAGGTCATCTGTGAAATTTCACCCCCAAAACCCTCATTTGAATGCACAGCCAAGAAACCCTATTTTGCCAAAATTTTCTTATACCCCAAATCTGCAAACAACCCATCATAACAGCAAACCCAAAACCCTCAGATCTGCAATAAAACACCTGCAAAACCCTATATCTTGCCATTGTCTTTCATTCTCTCATGCAACCTAGGGTTATCCAATCCAATAACCAAAGCTCTGATACCACTTGTAAGGAAACTATGCAGCCATAAATGACAATTTCCACATAACCCAAATCTGAAACATGCAAGTAAAATACTCAACATCAACATGCAAGAGAATAGACAACATACCCATCAAAGATGACACAAGATATACCCTGGGAAAACCCTCAAGAGGGAAAAACCCAGCCTCCAAAAGCATCCACACTCCATGTATTATTCAGCAATGAAAACCCATTACAATACATCTGCAGAGACTCCATGAACACTTCTGAAGCACAAGCTCTCCATGCATTCCATGTGACCAAGCATGAATCCACACATCCCATGCCATGCTTCAAACCCTCACACATGCACAAGCTCAACCTGCTAACCTGCAGCAAACTGTCCAACCCGGACCAATTTTGATCCAACCCTAAACAACTACCCTTGTGGTTGCTTTTATAGAAACAAGCTCCCACAAAACCACCAAGTGGTATTACATAAACCATGTGCCCAAAACCATACAACATCATGTGACCCCACATTTAATATTGGGTACTTTATTATTTTATTATTATTCCCCAATATTAAATAATTACATTTTACAATTATGTCCCAATGTTACATACAACAAAGTGGCCCCAACATTATAACTCCTTGTGATGCACGTTCACCTAGAAACCCCTAGGTGCACCACACACATAATAAATAAATAAAATATTACAAACATTATGCAAGGTGTACAACACCTAATTCTAGTTTTTCCCCTAGCAGGTTTTCCATGTAAAAAATTCCTTGTGTTATGGTGTTGTGGTTGTTTGTTTTATGTTCATGCACCTTTCTTTTGGTTGAATTTTATAAGTGCTTTGAAGATCAGATTAATAAAGTTAAAAATTGCAAAACACTTATTCACCCCCCCTCTCAATGTTCCTTGATTCCAACATTCTAAGCATATGAATCTTTGCTTATCTCATAAAGCACGAAACAATATTGTCCTTTGTGGAACCTTATTAAGGTTATCATGAGGTATAACTTTGATATGGTTGAGTGGGAAGTCCATTATGAGGCATGACTTTGCCCATAGCCACCTATGTGTTTGTGAGTGCATACCAGTCGTAAGTGTATGTTTCTCAACCTTTTGGGCCTTCTCACCTGGTGCACAACCATGAGTTCCATCACCCCAAAATGAGTATGCATTTTCTTTTCGGACAAACAACCTAGATCTGATCCATAACGGGCTAGACAAATGATCGACGCTTGATCTTACTTTTTCCTTTTTCTCTTTCTCTTTTTCATCATCACTTTCATGTGTGTTCCTTTGTTCTTATGTTTAGTTTTCCACGGGATCTTCATCTTGGGGGCTTGATCATCCCTCTTGATTATTGTTGCCTCATCTCGCTAGGATAAGTACATTTGGATCCCTCTCGATATGCATGGCTACTTTAGTGTGAGTTTGAAGCAATTTCATCCTCTCACTAAAGTGGGGGCTAATTGTAATGTAGAAAAATGGACGTTTTCACATTCATTTGGGCCTTTTTCCTATGAGTCTATAAGGAAAGCTAAGGTGCGGAAACAACTCTCCTAATGTCAAAATCTCAAGGAAGAATGCAGAGGTACTTTTAAATTTTTCAATTACAGTCAAATTAAGATACACTTGAAAGCAATAACAGAAACAGAGAAATTAACATACATAGATGAACACCAGATTTACGTGGGAAACCCTTACGGGAGAAAAATCCACCACACCAAGAAAAACTGCTTTGTATTACAATAATGAAATTACATACAGAGTATAGCCTTCACTCTCTGATGTCAATTTACAGTAGCATATTCAATGATCAACCTTGTACAAAACATTCAAGTTACAATACTCTCAAAATTGAATTCACACTGATCATACATCGAACTGTTCACAACCATTCATCGAATCATCAAACCGAACATCATCTTCGATCTCAGAGTATATCCATGTCGACCCTAACTGTTGAACTTCCTCACAGGAAGGGCCACAACATACTAACTTCCAACGGTTCCCATTCGGCTTCTCTGATTGGTCGAAGACTCACCACATAGGATAGTCATCACTCGGTCAAAGGTGTTCAAAATGTATTTGTATGTCGGTGAGAAACTAACCGTGTTTCCCAATGCCACAAGAATGATTGTAGTTCTCGCCAAGAGTCCTCACCATCGGCAAGATGTTATACCAAGTTCACAAGTCACATCGACCTTAGCATTCTCATTGACGAGACTATCGCTATTCGCCAAGAGATCATACCAAAGTTCACAAGTCACATAGACATCAGTATTTCCTTTAGTGAGACTATCGCTATTCAATGAGAGATCATACCGAGCCCTTCATGTTACTCCAAAATGTCCCACCATCTGTGAGACTTCATTTGTCGCTAAGATTTCTTACCAAATGTTCACACCTTTCACCGATGACTTCAGTCGCCAGGAGTCTCACCGAAGACACCTAATAACAAACACATGTAGAAATCTCGGCAAGACTTACTGCTATCGATGAAACATCATACCGAAGCAAGCCTTTTAGCCAAGGTCTCCCTGATGACTTCGAGTGTAACACTGTTGGCGAGACAATCCTCCATCGCTAATATTTCATACCAAAGCCTTTGTTACTCTCATGACTCCAAGAGTGTATAAATATCGATGAGACTTTCCATATCACTAAGACTACATACCGAAGCATTTGAGTTACTCTGATGACTCCAATCGCTATGAATCTCCCCAACCATCACAAGGAACTAAACTGTCAGCCAGAGATCTCCCCGAGAGGAGAGAGATAGAAACTGTCACAACGATCAACATGTCATAGTGATAGCTCCACTCAGCATGACAGTGACAAGGTCTCAGCGACCTGAACATTTCACAAGGTTCCACAGCTGCTAGTTGGCCAGACAATAAGGATGTCACACTGACTTTTCTCTTTCAGAGGTTTCAGCCTGTGAGATTGAGGCACATAATTCCAACATATTCTTGGTCTAATTTTCCTTGATTTAATGTTGCAATGTGGTCAACACATTCACATTAGGGCTTGAATCTATGAATTATTAAGACTTTATGATGTCTTGTAAAGGTGTTGTGAAGTGTTGTAAACCACTTTCACACTTTTCTAGGACCCTTTCATTATAATTCACCTAAATATTCCCTTTTTATCACTTACCAAGTCTTATTTCAAAGTGTTGTGAAGAGTTGTAACAAACTCTCACACTTTTCTAGACTTGTCATCTTTATTTCAACCCTTTCTTATGTAAATATATGACCCCTTAATGCACTTTCTGGCCTTACTTGAGTGTATTTCAGAGAATATTCCTATTAAAAAACATTTAATTCCCAACCCACTAATTTTATTAAGTGGGACTAAGTCACCAATAGGGGCAACTTAGTCCTATTTGGCACAAAAATCAAAATTATTTCAATTTTCTAGCCAGATTTTTCTCTCTTACCCTTGAGGTTGGCCAGTGATGTGTTATTTTCAGGAAATATTTTATAATCAAGTTTAAATAAGGGTTTTTCTCTCATTTTAACATTCATTATCCATCCACTAGTTCATTCAAGCATTCAATTCATTAAAGAATTCAAGCATCTTAAGCAATTATCAAGTATCTTGAGGCAGCCATTAGCATATCTTCAGACTTCAACATCAAGGGTTTGGTGAATTTGTGACATTATATTTTATTTGGTCATCATTCCTTCTTTATTTCATTTCATTATCTAGGGTTTGATTACCAAACCGAGGTTTGACCAAGGCAAACCCCTATACTCTAACCCTTAAACCATTTTTCCCATCTTTGCATGTGTGTTTTACATGTCTTATATGCATATTTTTCAAAGAGAAAGGTGATAAAAAGTGGTCAACAATCCATCAAAGTCATTCAATTCAAAAAATCCCTAGTTGAAGCTTGGGGATCTCTTTTAGCCCAATTTCTGCAGAATATGAACTAAACACCTGTCAAGAAGTGAAGTACAGATTGATAACTACATATTCCTGTCTCGGATTTCCTGAGATTCCCAAGTGGACTAAGTCACCATCTTTGGCGGATTAGTTCAACTTCTAGTCATAAAAAGTGATTTTTGTATTTCTGGATACCCTTTTGGCAAAAACCTGTTCCGACAAAACCTCCCCAAAGCAGGACTAAGTCACCCAAATTGGCACAAGTGTCCCATTCAACATTTCCAGTCAACTCTACAAGATTCCAGAGCCTCTTCACATCACATTTCCATTTTTTAGGTGCACCTCTCCAGTTCTATTTATTTCTATTATTATTCATTTGCATTCTTAGGTTTTTCCTACATATCACAATGTGTTTTCAAACAACTTGCATTTCTTAGGTTTTGCATTAGTAATTCATCTTCTTTTTTAGTTTATTGCATTTAGATCATTATATATATAAGCGTATTTCATTTACATTGCACTGATTTTGAGTGTAACATTGCGTATTTTGGCCCATCTTTCCCCTTTAGGTGAAAACCTCTAGAAGGGATAGAAAGCAATCGGGTACCAAAATCTTTTGTTATAGAATGATCATAGGCTTGTTGGAATTTTGAATCAATCTAAAAGTAAATGGTGAATCAATATCCATCTCATTCTTCTACTCCTATCTATCTCATTATTTTATTCTTCTTTTCTTTACTAACATTTCTATCTAGGTATCAAATCTATGTGATATATAAAAATATACATGAGGCTATCCATGGTCGATGACTGTCTATGCATCATAAAAATTGTCTACATCAAGTATCTAATCTTTCCTAAAGAATTATATTTTGTCCTTTGATCAATAGAACTACTCATATGGCATCTTTATCATGATCTTGACCATAAAAGAGAAATTTTTGCTCAATCTCTCGAGGGGGCAATGTACCAGCACAATTCCTTCCATTGGGGCAACAATGGGCCATCCAAAAAATTGAATTTTTTTGAATTTTTGATCTAGGCAACAATATTGATATTGAAAAGCAATAGTCTTTGAACCAATGTAATGGGTACCTCACTTCAAAGAGGGGCAAAATATAGACACTTCAAATTGTCTTGATCGATATTATGCATCTGAATTTGATTTTTAACACCATTTCATCCTAAATCACCTCTTTTCTAACTATTTAATTAAATAATCTAAATTGTTTAATTAAATTTATCATTTTTTCCTATTAATAAAATAATCAATTTTATTGGATTAATGCATCTCCCTTCATACTAATTTTCATCCCATTTAATTAAATAATGCAAATTATTTAATTAAACTTCCTATGTCTTCCTATCTGGTTAAATAAATATAACTATTTAATTAAAGCTAACATTTTCCAACATTCCTCTAAAATCTCCTAAATCCCACCTAAGTTAATTAATCTTTGCTTAATTAACCTTATCCACTTTCTAATCCTCATTAGTCCATTCTCCAACATTTAACTCCATTCAAGTTAAATAAACCCATGGTTTGTTAACTCCAATTTGCACAACTAATTAATTTTCTCAAATTAATTAAATGGTTGTTTTCCCTCACACTTGCATGAGAATATTCCCATGGAATATTCCTTCTTCATTTACGAGCCCCTCATTGAATTTCTCTCACCCAAGCCATGATGGCTCTTACACGAGCCATCTTGTCTCCCACTGAAACCTTGATGGCTCTTACACAAGCCATCATGTCTCTTGTGCAAGCCTTTACTCCACTTACATTAGCCTTAATATCCTTCACCCACAAGCCTTTGATCCTTCTTACATGCTCTCTTCCCAAAATGTGCTCACACATGTGTGAGCACATATCCCCATCACAAAATCATCCTTCAATCCTCTCACCAATTAGCAACCATTGATTGGGAAAATGAATCTCAACCCTTGATTCAACCATTTTCCCTATAAATAGAACCCACTTCTATGAGAAGGGGATCCACTTCTTGAAGCAAAGTTATGCTACTCAATTCCATACTTTCTCTCATCCATTTTCACCATTTTAGCTCACATCTTGCATCAATCTTCATCTTACATCCACAATCTTTAAGCTTGTTTCATCAAAGGGATTGGAAAAGGGATATTATTTCACATAAATATGGCACCAATCCCCCTATGGGATGAGGTTTGGGGTATTTAGATAGATTTCATTCTTACATTGTTTGTTATTTCATGTTTTGTGTTGATGATTTCCATGTTTATGCTTTCAAGAATCCCATAGGGAGCATGATTTAACTTAGCTAATGTGACTAATTTCTTTGTGTTTTAATCATGTTTGGATCATGTTATGATCGCACTCACAACAAGATATTCATTGCTTATTAATATTCACATACCAAGGTTTATATTTTTTAAAACATCTTTGACTTTTTCTGATATTACTAGGTAACACTAAATCACCACAAAATTTTCTATAAAATTCAGTTTGAGGTGTGTCTAATAGGTGTTTTGGATGAGGATCATGAACTTTGGACCCCACTCTTAATTTTAAAACATCTCTAGCATTAGATGATACCCTAGTATTATCATGCCAATATTTTTCAATCAAAAATTTGATTTCAATATTCAATTTCATTTCAGACCTCGGGAGTCAACCACTAAAACTCCAACTTTGGTTGATTGGATCATTTTCTATAATTTTATTCTCTTTATGGCTCTTACCAATGTTTTAGGATGTATTTTTAGAATTTCATTAATATTGCTTAACATTCTTTTATTCACAATTATTTAATTAACTATAGTAGTTTTTATAGCTTTTCATGCCACATTCTTATCTTTAGATCGACTATTATTTCCAATCGACTCAATGGCACTAGCAACAGTAGACATAGCTTGTTTTAGTGATTGATATTTTCTTCTTGGTATAACAAAAATTAATAACTTTTTCATTACTTCTCTTATTTTCCACATTTGTCAATTGCATCATGAGTTGACATTGAAATGATAGTTTTTTATGATAAAAAATTATTTGTATAATGTATTGGCATGCATTCTTATTTGTTTCCAAGAAATCTTACCAGGAGGATTATCCAAAATATCTCTTTCAATTTAAAAATATATATTTTCATTTTCAACATCACAACCTAGATTTTCATTTTCATTTTCAACTTCATTTTCATCAACAAAATGGTTTTCATTTTCATTTTCAACAAAAGGATTTTCACTTTCATTTTCAACAACAAAATAATTTTCATTTCCATTTTCAACAAAAAAATGATTTTCATCTTCATTTTCAACAACAAAACAAGTTTCATTTTCATTTTCAACAACAAAACAATTTTCATTTTCATTTTCAACAACAAAACAATTTTCATCTTCATTTTAAACAACAAAATAATTTTCATTCTCATTTTCAACAACAAAATGTCTAAAATTTTCATCTCTACGAATATTATTGATCTCAACATCGTCAAATCCAGCTTTTTTTAAATCTCCTATAATCAAATTTTTCATATCATTCAAAGGTGGATTTGAAGACATACCTGGATTTGTGCCTATTGAAACATTCTCCATAGCATTGAAAGGTGGATTTGAAGACATACCGGGAGTAGTTTGTATAATTGTATTATTTTCTACATTCACCTCTTGCAAATTTGCATCGTCTACATCCATGTTCTCCTCAATGTTTTTATCTTCAATAGTGGTGGAACTGGATGCTTTAGCATTATTCATTGATTGAATCCTTATTCTTCTATCTCTTTTTCTTTTTGCTTCATCTCTCTTTGCTTCAATTTCTTCAGGGATCAATGTAATGTCCCACCCTAGGTGGACACTTGCTAACACAATTTTTTTGATTTATTTAGGTTTGATTTCCAAAATATTTGGGTTTTGATTTTTGAATGATAATATTGCCATGAATAATAAAGAAATACATATAATTGCAATGAAGAGAAATATCGATGAACTATGGCAAATTTAAAATTTGTTGTAGCAAACCCTTATATTTTTCCTCTTTCACAAATCAGATTTAAAATGGGTTGCAAATACAAAATACTTATATATTTTCTAATCAGACTTAAATTTCCATTGCAAGTACAATATAAATCATACCTGAAGCCAAGCAATAGATATTTGCAAATTTTGGAAATGATAACAACTGACTGGCAACTTCAAATTAGTAGTAGTGAAACCCTCCTATTGGACGCGTGATATAGATTATTAACTTCTCCACTCAAAAGTGTTGAAACCTGTTAACAAGAGCTTGGACGTCCATTGTGAAAGGCTCAACAACCTCAAGACTTAGGCATTTTCTGCCAAAGATCCAAATGCCCTTCTCATGAAATTTGTATGACCTACTAATGCTTGAATGGTACAACCTCAACAAGGTTGCAATAGTAAAAACAAAAAGTAAAGGTTATACTTTTGACTTCTAATAATTATCTCTTCAGACCCTCTAAATTTCTCTTAAGATAAAACACCACACAAGTGCATAATATGAATCCCACATGCCAAAGAGAGAATGCACAACTCAACAATAAAATGTTCTTTAAATGATTTTCTTCAAAGCTTCTAATATGCTAGTAATATTCCTCTCAAACCCTTGAAAAACTTCACAATTTAGCACAATGAGACTTCTATAATAAAGCCTCCTATAATTGCAGCCTTCAAATGGTCTTTCACACCCTCAGGTAGCTGAAATCTAAGAGAGACTACATCCTTAAAGACGTGTTTGATGCAACAAACCCTAGTTCACTACTCTCAACGAGAATTCTTCAAAAGTATAAGTGTTGAATGATCAAAAGATGATTAATTTGCTTTTTTACAATGCTTTTTATACTCTTCTCCTTAAGAGGTCGATTTCAACATGAGCTTTTTAATTGTTTAATATATTTCATCACTTGATTTTGATGTTGACTTTATATTATAGCATTAAATAGGCACTCAAAACAAAGTCACTTTATATTTTGACTTTAATAACATTAAATAACTCTATTAATATAAAGTCAAAATAAATTATTATAATGTGCACTTTTAAATAATTAATAATTATTAAAGTCTTACTTTAATAATAATTAAAATAACATATCTTCCTCAAGAATCATTATTTTTTTATTCAATCAAAACCAGGAGGTCAACCACAGAAACCACTACTCATCCAGGTGCCTTTCCCAAAATAGAAAGGTTGGCCATTGACACTCAACTGACTTACTATAAATAGTAAGTGCATCAAAACGGAGCTAGAAACCTCTGAATAACTTAGCCTCAGAATATGAAAAGGATCTAGAGATTCCAACCGTTGCAAACTGCCACTTGAAGATCTCCTTAACACCCAACCTAGACCCCCTAATCCACAAAACTATCCTACGAGGGTCAAATGATAAGCTAATCCTTCGAACTCTGATGCTCACAAAAAAGGGGACATTGTAGTCCACCCTCCTTGAAATTGCTTGTCCTTAAGAAATTGCAATTGAATAGATAACACCACCATAAGAGGCCTAAGGGAAGAACTGTAGAATGACCCACATGATTGCAAATAACCCTTGTTGCACAAGAAAAAGCACAACTAAATAACACACAGACCAAGGTCAACCCCTGTACCATGTGTCATAGAAAAAAATTGACTAGGAAGATGCAACCAACAAAATTCCCAACATATCCTTTATATCTATTGGGTAGAAATCAAACTATGCTCAACATCACTACAAATAACTACCTCAATAGCGAACAATATGCCAATTGGAATAACAATGCAACATATTCCTGGATCCCAAACCCAAAATGGAAGGTTGTTATGCATAACATCCTATGACTTGTGTAGCGTTATTTTGATATCAACTTCACTATGCTGAAAATGGTGAAGCAACTCATTGGAATCCCTCCAAACCATAGTGCCATACCTATCACCAGCTGGATCCCAATACAATCGAAACACATCCATCTGTTAAGAGGAGGTAAGAATATCTAGACAGGTTTACACTGCAACATTCCCCTTCATCCTTTGCAAATCCCTATGGATGTGTTGACTATCCCTCATAGGTGTTGGAAGCTATGTAACTACTCCTCCCAAATCGAGGGAATGATAAAACTCTCCTCCATCACTGCTATCAAAAATAAACATGCCATCATGCCTACTGACATTGCAACCTCTTTCAAACCATGTATCCAAAATAATTCTATGAGACAAAGAAGTGGAAAACTTTGTCAAGTACACATTAGCACGATGGTAATATGATCTCTGATCTTGCAAACAATCCTCTAAAAATAATCGAGTCGGACCCTTGCAGTCTCTAGTCCCATCTTCTGTAGATGGCAACTCCTCATCCCACAATGGATGGTATTAATCTCAAGAAAATCCACACCTACACATCATCAAATCATTAATGTGTGGACTAAAGGAGAAGTGATGAGCACTTCTAACTATGCAGTCAAGATAAAATGCACCTTCCTGTGTTAGTGGTTGACTGTCATAGTCATGGGGAACACACTCCTCATCAATCTCATTACTGTAATCAAGAGATGGATCATGTCTCTGATTTTAAGGAGTTGGTTGGGTAGGTACTCTGAAAGACCTCTCTGTAAACCTAATTGAAAAATCCTTGTCAGATAGCAATTGAAGGTAATCTGACTTAATTCCCTCCAAAGCATGCGCTATAGTCTACAAACTAGATATGGAAGTGCCAACTACTACCCCTGTCCACCTTTCCTCCAATTGTGCTAACCATAGGAGGTACTCCACAAACTTATGTGTGTTTTCAAAATGAGATAAGGTTTGGACAACCCTATCCTTAGTAACTATCAGCTGCTCCTTGAGTCCTAGTGACTCGATAGGCTCACGCCTACCATCCACCTCAACCAAGGTATTACCTGAACTGTCTACAGAAGTAGGAGGCATGATCTCACTAGTAGACAGCTCACAATACTCGTGCACATAATATGGGACAGTGTGATGAGTCAACATGCTAGTCACACAAGACTCTTCCTCCTCAGCACAAGACTCACCAATAGAAATCTCTACTCTTCCAATGTAGAGATTAGTACCCTTGTCATGTGCGAAAGCAAGCACCTCATTGCTAGATGGTTTGCAGGGTGTATGCATCTCTTCCCTTGTCATATATGTATCTTGGGCCTTCAACCCTAAAGTAGCCCACTCATTCGCAGATGTCATGGCATCCCTAGAAGATGAAATTTCCGCTATGGATGATGATGAACGAGCCAAACTCACTTCCTCACAAAGCTCAACAATTTGGAATTGTGCTTCTCGAAGAGCCTCCTAAGTGGTCTTCAAGGAATTCTCCAAGACCATAAGCTCATCGGTAAGCTTATCCACTTCCCTCTCTTTCCCCTCAAGTGCATCATAGCAAATCTCACCAAGTTGAAGTAGGTGATCTCTATCTGAAAGTAGTTGCATATAATTAGTTTGTGTTTTCATCAATGCCTCTTTGAGTGCATGGTAGCTTGGAAGGGAAAGACCTCCTTCAAGATTTTTTTGTATTCCTAGAATCCTCTAGCAATACATGTCCAACAGCTAAATAATTTCATCATACTATCCAATGGCTGCAACAATTTGGTCTCCATTCACTATCAGTTGTTTCGCTAGATGATGGAACCCCTGAGACTCATCAATCTCATGTAATTTTTCTACTATGCTCCCATTTCCTAAGGTATGATATACAAAATTAGACTTGTTGTGACATGAATCCACAACACCTAATGCACCATTAATACCCAAATATTGAGTATCAAAATTGGGCAAGCCCACACAACCATCATTCTCATGAGTAATG
The DNA here is from genome assembly GCA_007258455.2 of Sequoia sempervirens. NCBI lineage: Eukaryota > Viridiplantae > Streptophyta > Pinopsida > Cupressales > Cupressaceae > Sequoia > Sequoia sempervirens. The sequence continues at coordinate 90,984 of VDFB02055254.1, forward strand.
GTTGTTATAGCATATAGATGCAAGGAATTCTAGTTGCTGCTATAAAAATTAGAATTGTTATGGTTAGGATCCTCCATGCATTTCTCAATTTTGACACTTATATCTTGCGTGTTAACATTAGAATATCCTTCCACAACTTTTCCCTCATGTGCCATAGCATATAACTTATTATTACACTCAGTAGTATGACTATGGTCATAAAAATTAGAATTGTTATCAAGGTTGATAACAACTTCTTGAGTGTCAAAAGTATCATCAAGGAGTTCTATCAACTTACTATCAAGATGTATGGTCTTCTCATCATCATCCACTTCAAATTTTATGCTCTTTCTTTGCACTTTCTCCTCTTCAAACAAAATAGGATCTTAACTTGTCTTCGCATTGTTCAAAGACATTATGCATCAAATCATATGCAGTTGGAGACAATACCTTTTCTTGATTTTGAACAACTAGCAGAAGGGATAAGAGAGGCTAATAAATATCATCACCCTCATTAATAATTGAAATCATGATAGTCCTGATGTTGTCCTAGATAGTCTTATCATGTCTCTCACTGATTTAGTCCAAGAAAAGATGAAACACTTGTAGAACAAGATCGTGACAATCACAGTCAATCATGACAATGCATGATCTAGCTTGTGCCATCAACTCAAGGATTAGGACTATCGACATCACCTATCCCATCAAAACTATCAACAATCTACTACAATACTTCTCTCATTTTACCAATATTATAAGGAACCTAAGGAGTTGTGATCCTTATAAGCTAACTAATACAAAGGGAAACAGTAAGCCTAATATCATTGTCTTTGTATCTCAAATACTTAAGCTCACCCAACAAAGTCATTATTGAAGCCATAGCAATCTGTAATAATGAAGAAGGTGACTGCTCAACAAGACTTAAGCATTCTTCCAATCTTCTCAACGTGACTGAAGTATCACATCCAGAGTTAGGTTGACTACCAAGTTTGGTACTTTGTTCATGGATAATTTTGGCCAACCACTTCCTATCTCTTGATACTAACTCTCTATCACTACTTGAACCCATAATTAAAACTCTTTGGGAAAATATTGAAACTAAAAACAAAGAGTGTTGATCACTCAAATGATGCAAGATTTGTACTCACTAAATATTGATTAAACCCATTAGGATGGCAGGAAGCCACTCTGATACTACTGTAATGTCCCACCCCAGGTGGACACTTGCTAACATAGATTTTTTTATTTTTTTAGGTTTGATTTCCAAAATATTTGGGTTTTTATTTTTGAATGATAATATTGCCAAGAATAATAAAGAAATACATATAATTGCAATGAAGAGAAATATTGATGAACTATGGAAAATTTAAAAACTATTGTAGCAAACCCTTATATTTTCCTCTTTCACAAATCAGATTTACAATGGGTTGCAAATACAAAATACTTATATATATTCTAACCAGACTTAAATTTCCATTGCAAGTACAATACAAATCATACTTGAATCCAAGCAACAGATATTTGTAAATTCTACAAACGATAATAGTTGACTGGCAACTTCAAATCAGCAGTAGTGGAACCCTTCTATTGGATGCCTGACATAGTTTATTGAAATCTCCACCTCAAAAGTGTTGAAACATGTTAACAAGATCTTGGACATCCATTGTGGAAGACTCAGCAACCTCAAGACTTAGGTGTTTTCTACCAAAGACCCAAATTCCCTTCTCGTGAAATATGTACGGCTTGCTAATGCTTGAATGGTACGGCCTCAACAAGGTTGTAGTAGTAAAAACAAACAACAAAGGTTATAACTATGACTCCCACATGCCAAAGAGAGAATGTACAACTCATTAATAAAATGTTCTTTAAATGATTGTCTTTAAAGCTTCTAATATGCTAGTAATATTCCTCTCAAACCCTTGAAAAACTTCTCAATTTAGCACAATGAGACTTCTGTAATAAAGCTTCCTGTAATTTCCACCTTTAGATGGTCTTTCACACCCTCAAGTAGCTGAAATCTAAGAGAGACTACATCCTCAAAGACCCATTTGATTCAACAAACTCTGGTTCACTACTCTTCATGAGAATTCTTCAAAAGCATAAGTGTTGAATGATCAAAAGATGATTAATTTGCTTTTTTACAATGCTTTTTATACTCTTCTCCTCAAGAGGTCGATTTCAAATTGAGCTTTTTAATCGTTTAATATATTTCATCACTTGCTTTTGATGTTGACTTTATATTATAGCATTAACTATGCACTCAAAACAAAGTCACTTTATATTTTGACTTTAATAACATCAAATGGCTCCATTAATATAAAGTCAAAATAAATCATTATAATCTGTACTTTTAAATAATTAATTATTATTAAAGTCTTACTTTAATAATAATTAAAATAACATATCTTCCTTAATAATCATTATTTTTTATTCCAACCACTACTTATCCAAGTGCCTTTCCCAAAATAGAAAGGTTGGCCACTAAAACTGAACTGACTTACTATAAATAGTAAGTGCATCAAAATGGAGCAAGAAACCTCTGAATGACTTAGCCTTAGAATATGCAAAGGATTTGGAGATTCCAACCACTGCAAACTACCTCATGAAGAGCTCATTAAAGCCCAAACTAGACCCTCTAATCCACAACACTAGCCTACGAGGGTCAAATGATAAGCTAATCCTTTGAGCTCTGATGCTCACGAAAAAGGGGACATTACAGTCAATACCTTCCTATCTTTCCTCTTATTATGAGCTTGTGATCCCATGATTATAAAATTATGAAGTACAAATGAAATAGTGAAAGCCTTCCTCCTTTGTTCCTCCTTCAAATGAGTAGAAAACAAACACAATTCCACTTAATAATTTTCCCAATGATGCCTCCTTTCAAAAATTCAATTCAAATTGCAAGTTCAAGACCCCGTAGAAGATAAAACTTGGTAGAAAATAGGTGAAATTGTCGCTATCGGTCATACATTATCAAGTTGTAGAATTGAAAGTGACATTTTACTAGTAAAATTTTTCAAAAATGGTCAAAACTGAAATAGGATCTTGTTTATAAACAGGATCCCATTTCTTTTTTCAACGGTTAAAATAATAAATGAAGGAAACATGATCTTGTTCACAAATCGAGATCTCGTATTGTAAATCGAGATCTTGTTTTTTAAATTTTGAATTTTTGGTCAGATTTTTGCCTTATTTTTAGTTCGAAAAAGGCTTAGGGACCCGAACCTAAGCTTTGGACCTGGTTTGACTTGCAACTTGAAGTTCATGTCAATGTCACAAGAAAATAGTGACTTTGGACATATGTCTGAAGAATTTTTTGCAATTTTTTTTCACAAAATTAAAACCCATTGTTGTCAATCAGATTGCACCTGAATGCTTGAACAACTAAATTCATCAATCTGTTGAAACATTGGATCATTTCTCAGGTTGTGGGTGACCTATAACTAGATTGAACCTCTGGATTCTAGGCCGGCTTCCTATATGATTCTCAAATTAATAATTGGTAATTTTTTGGGAAAAGGGATAGAAATACTGAAAGTAAAGCTTAAACTGTAATGAAACCTATTGATGCACTTGATTGGAAACACTAATTGCAACCTAACTCACAAATAACCACTCAACACTTTAATTCACATAACCTAATTTGATAGCTCAACCACCTGAATGCTTTAAACAAAGGCTTTGATTTAATGCAATATCGAGGGAAAACAAAGTTTTCACAACTAAATTGATTAATCAATTACATGCACAATGTATAACGAGTGAACTTTAAATTAAATTGCATACAAATATGTGAAAAAGATAGGAAAATCAAAGGTCTCAGAACTGAAAACACAGTAATTTTTTGATCAAATTCCTCACAATAACGATGCCTAAAATCTAGAAGGCAAACTCGAAAATACTAAAGAATTAAAAGGAATCCTTTGCAAATCATAAACTAATGAACCTATAAAACACTGTTGTATTAATCTGAAAACTGAGTTACATGACAATTCCCTTTGCAGAATGCAAAAGCTGAATAACAAGAAATAGAGGAAAATAACTAAGTTGTTACACTTTATACAATAAGCCTCTCAAAAGGCATGAAGATTAAACTGAAAGTGAAACTCAGTGTAAAAACTAATATCTCCAAAGTAATCCACGAGCAAAAACAAAAATCCCTAAAAAGAAGGCTCAAACTCATGCAAAAATGAGTGCATGATGATCCAAACTCAGTTCAACTCATAACTAAACTGTTAAACACTCAAACTACACTGAAAATCCCTAAAAAGTGGGCCCAAGCATGCGAAAATCATCTTATTTTTGTCAATCCGCCCATGATGACTTGAACTCCATTCTTGCATTGTAAATCTTCAATTGTCAATCCCTGATTCTTCCAGTTTGATTTACATCATTTGCATGATTTTACCTAAGGAGGATTAAGTAATTAAATATTTAAAATAAACCATTGTATGATTATTTTAATATCTAAACGTGGAAAATCCCTCCTTATTTCATTTTAAATATTAATGTAATATACATTAATATTTAATTACATTGATAGCTCCAATTGAAATCATGCAAATGATGAGTCAAAGTAATCATTTTTTTTTCTAGAAAGGAAATAATGACTTAGATGATGCGCATGGACTCATGCAATAATTATGGTTTGCTTGACTTTGGACAACGTAGACCACGGGAGATAAATAAAAGATAATGATTAAATTAAAATCATTAGTTAAAATTTATTCTCATGTCAACTTAGGTAGGATGAAAAAACTTGAACCCTAAATTCATGAGCATTTTTCACTTTGTATTTTCACTGAAAGAGCCTCTGTTGCACCGCCATGAAGGGTTTTGCTGAAGCTAGCTAAGAGTTGAAGCTGAGACTTTGTGTCTTATACTGGTCGATTCTCCATGAATAAGTAAGGTAAGTTGATTCCAAATTGTATTATGGCTTTTTTCCTTCGTTTTTGCAAACAAAAATGGCCTTCAAGGCTGCAGCCATGCATGCATTTCTTTGATTTTTCTCTTCATTTTTTTGTGCTTACTCCTTACTCTTGCCTTGGCAGCCATTGGAGATTCGTTTGAAGTTTTCCTGCAGTAAAAATGATGAAGAAACCCGCAGCCATAAGCATTCTTGATGGTTATTGACACTTTTGTTGTGTATCTTGGGCCACCATGGTTTCTATTTTAAGCATTTGGTAGCCATTACCTGCAAATTTTCTCCACTATGAAACTGCATGATGAACTTTCTGGGTATTTGAGATTCATTGCAAACTTAAAAGATTCATCTTAAATTTGCATTCCTTTTTACATTTTCCCGGAAACTGTTATGTGACCTTTGATGGAATCATTAACCCTGCACTTATCTTGTGATTGAAAAGATATTCTTCTTAACCTCTTTAGTTGCCATGAGGATTTTGATAAGACACACAAAAGAACACAAAAACAAAAAGGTTAGAGACCATTATTTTCATATAAGCTCAAAATTTGGCTTCACAAAACTCTCTTCAATTGCACATTTGAGCTAATAGTATTGGTGTATTAGTTTAAAATAGTGACAAACTTGTATGATGTTGTTGAAATCCTTCTTTCCTTTCATGAAGCAAAACGTTGTCACTGTGCATATTGCATCACTGGTAAATTTGGCTCATTGAGTTGTTCTTGGGCACTTTCTAATGCATAGCAATTTTTTGTTGGCACGAAACTCTTGATAAGGCAATGCTATTGAATAAGAACTCATGAAAGATTTATTCCTGTTGTATTCTAAGACTGTAATATATTGATATGGCTTTCTAAGTGTTTATTTATGTAGGTTACTTGGCACTCAATTGTTCTAAATCTTCATATTGGCAGTGATCTAAATAGTAATCCTCCATTGTATATTCATAAATCCTTGACATAAGAAAAGCTTCTTCGTGAATGACTCCTATGAGAGTTGATATGTAAGGAAAAGAATGACGCCATCATGTGACTCATTCCTTGAAGGCTTGACTGCTCATTGTGTATAAACCACTGTGATATGAGATGATTTTACATTTTTCATAACCCTACTGCCTTGTTTATAGTCAAGGATGCTTTCCTAGTCTCTTATGACTGTTGTAAATTTTAGTGACTATCTTTTAGTTCTAAATCTCGTAAAAATCAAGGTTGCTCCTCCATGAAATTATTGTCAACAGCTTGTACTGGCTCACCAAAAGTGGCTCATGCTTTGTATATACGCATTTTCTTATTCATGACTACCTCCTTTAATGTTGTTATAGATTACTCTATTACGTGGACTGCCTTAGCTCTCATGTATGCAGCTTGTATTAATGACTATCCCTTGATTTTTATCTGCATTCAAAATATGGTTGTGGCTACATTTTTTGGGGTTTCTACTAATCTTTATATTAAAACTCACAATGAAATGGCATTGCATCACTATCTTGTTGATTTTTGCTCACTCTGTCAGCATTTTCTCTTTATGCTTCTATTTCTTTAAACTCTTTCTCAATGGCTGGAATAAAACTTGAAGATATTGCTTGTCTATTCATCCTATTTTCTGTATGTGACAAAAACAAACCTCTCTTTCTGTTATGAAAGACTCATTTGTATTACACGCTTACAAGTATGATGCATTCTCAAACTCTTCATGGATGTTTCACTCAAAGATTGACAAAAATGCAAATAAGAATCTTCTGTTATTTTTTTGTACAACTCATGTATATGATGTATGTGCTTAGACGATGAATTGGGTATTTCTTTTTGCTTAAACTACTATGATGACTACTCATTGTTCTTTGTACTTTTCCCATTACTTCACTAATCATGGTTGTCACACCTAAAGTCATGTCTTATACTTGCTTTTAATGCATGAATTCCTCTTGAAAAGCAATATACCGTTGTTTTTAAATAAAGAGATCATTAACTTTTCTTTTAAAATGTTGTCCCATTTAATGAAGAAACTTGTGCATTCAATATGGAGTTTGTTTCAGCTTTATTCACTATATTGAAAAGTTGCATAGATCATTGTGGTGACTTTTCCTTAGATATTGTTTATGTCCTTATGATATGTCGGGCTCAACCCTTGCGGGAGCCTGTTTTTCCCCACATATCTGATGAAAATGATCTTGAACATGATGAACATGTTCCTGCATATTGAAACAAACAAGTTAGCAAAAATAATTGAAGCTAAAAGCTTCCATTGAGTTTCTTGTTCCTTGATTATCATCCTTTGTAACTCAATCATTTGGTGAATGCCTGATTGAATATAAACTACATTCTTGTTGGTAGTGTAGGCATAAAGTAGAATTTAATTCATCATTGCTTAGAGTACATCTCTAACATCATCTTTTTTACAATTTTGCAGGTTCATGGAGCATGAAGTCGAGGTTGCAGCTTGGAGATGCAACGACTGAAGACATCAAGCGAAAACAATTCATCATCACAGGAAATGATGAATTGCATCTCTTCCTTGTGTTTACTTTATCTTTAGTAGTGTAGCTTATCATTGAAATTTGTATTCATTATTTGATTATTATAATCAAATTCAGTTACTCTCACAGCTTGTGCGAGATTTCAATGTTTTCACAAAATGAATAAAAAGCATTATTATGCAAATTCTCAATTTTTTGTTTCAAATACTTGCACTATAAAACTATAATTCAGATGTAAAATGATCTTTATGATGAACAATGAATACTTTAGCAGCAAAACTTGAAATTTTTTGTACCTACCAATGATGAATTTGATTCAGCTCTACCTGTTTGAGCTAGTAGTGAAAAATAGGTAACACCCATTATAGATGAAATAGTGTAGATTCCAAATATATGGGATTATTTTTTCTATTTTTCAATTAATTTCTTATGAAACTTGTCCATAAACTTGAAAAGTTAGGCTTCTTTAGTATTTTAATAAATTTTTATTAAAAAAAAATTGTAAAACAAATTGTACAAAAACATGTACTTCAAACAATTCTTTTCAATTTGAAAAAAAATCAAAAAATGATAAGTTGCAATCATCTTATTCATGGCATACACGATGATTTTTCAAAACAAAAAATATGGCCAATAAAAAATTAACAAAAATATTTAATAAAAAAATACAAAAAAATATTGAAAAACATGCTTCAATGAGTTACAAATCTTTTCCCAAAAGGATTTAGAAAAATATGATTATTTAGTTCAAAATATGGATGATGTAACATGCATGGTTATGCCCTTTGGACTTACAAATGCAATATTTTTAAGCCCAAAGGGCATAACCAACCATTCATATTTAGACCATCATTAGTCTTAAACATTGTCTTCCATTCATCCCCAAGTCTAATCCTTATTTGATGGTAACCACTCTTCAAGTCCATCTTTGAAAAATACATAGAACCACTCAAACAATTCATTAAATCATCCATCCTTGGAATAAGAAACCTCTATTGGATGGTAATCTTATTGATTATTTTGGATCCCATACACATTGTCCAATCACCTTCTTTCTTGGGTACTAGTATTGTTGGTATAGCACGCAAATTAAGACTCTCCCTTATCAATCCTTTTTCTACTAATTCTTCAACCTACTTTCTTATCTCCTCATTCTAGTTGGGATTCAATCTATATGCAGCCTTTTTTGGTAGGCTAGCCCCTAGAACCAAATCCATATGGTGACTAATACTCCTCATTGGAGGAAAATCATTTGGCAAATCAGGTACCACAATTTTTGTTTGCTCCTTCAATATGTCTTGTATCTCATTCAACAAATCATCCAACTTAGTGGAGTTAAGAGCAACCTTAGGCTTGAGTACCAATGCATATCCCACTTCTTCCTTCTTCATATCACACAAAAAATCTTTGTCACTCACCAACATAACCTTGTTTCTACTGTTGCTCTTATTATCCCCTTCTCTCAAAGGTAATAGTGTATGCTTTTGACCATCCTTCTGAAAAGTATAGGTATTTTTTCTTCCATCATGTATGGATCTTCAATTGAATTTCCAAGGCCTACAAAGAAGCACATGGAAAAAATCCATGGGCATAATATCTTACATAACAGTGTCCTTATAACTACCTATCTAAAACTCTCTAGATGCCTACTCATCTACCAATAACCGATGTCACTTTTGTAGCCAAGAAACTTAATAAGGATTAGGATTTTTTATTCTAGTAAGACCTATCTTGTTCACCATTTCAGTTGACACAAGATTATCTATACTACCGCTATCAATAATAAGTTTGCAACACTTACCTTTAGACTTGCAATTAGTCTTGAATAAATCTCTCTTTTTTAGAGGTTTTGGACTTTCCTTAGGTGGCTTCAACAATACTCTCTTGAACAACAAAGACTCGCATGTCTCAGGTTCTTCTAAGTTATGAGAAGGTGACCCCAAACTCTCTTGGTCTACTTGCACAATCTGATTACTCCTCTTAGGCCTTGTGTGGCCTTCTTGTGTAAACTCAAAACACTCCTAACTTTTATGACCAAACTTGTTACACTTAAATGCTCACTTGCCTAGAAATCCTCTTCCTCTTCCTTGGTAACCTCCTTTACCAAATGGTCTCGCTCCTCTATTTTAGAAACCTCCTCTTTTTGGATTAGCTTGTCCACTAGAAGTGCCTATTTTTTCACCTTGATGGTGCTACTGTCCTTTATTAGAGTGTTTTCCTCTTCATCTTGCCCCTCTTCCTTGCTAATTTTTCTTTCTCATAAGCTTCTCTACTTTAATAGAAAATTGATATTCTTCCTCAAGAGTCCTAGGTGACAAAAGACTCAATTCATCTTGCAAACTATATCTCAATCCATTGAGGTACCTAGCTACCTTCTCCATATCTTCTTCACTGTGTCCTAATCGAATCATGAGTTTATAAAACTCTTCTATGTATTCTTTCACATTCATCTCTTTTTGTTTGAGGTTTTGTAATCTTTTAAACAAAATGGGTTGGTAGCCTCCAAGAAGGAACTTAGCTTTCAACTTGACAACCATTTGATCCCCAAAAGTTATCTTCTCCTTATTCTTCTTTCTTCTTTTTGACTGAACATAATCCCACCACATAGCATCGTAGCCTTTGAGTCTTGTACATGTAAACTTGACTTGTTTCTCCTTCACCACTTCTTTGTATTCAAAATACTTGTCAAGATCTTTGATCGAATCAATGAGTTCCCCTCCATTGAGGATTCCTGAGTATATGGGAGCCTTTATTTTGGGCTTGGATCCAACCCCCATGACTAATCCTAGTAATCTCACTTCAACTCCATCAGGTTCTTCATCTTCTCCATGAAGCACCTCTTGTCTATATGGTTGCTCCTCTTCTTCATTATTGCTTATATATCCCACAGGTAATCCTCTCCTTTATGCCTACTCCATGGCCTCCATTCTTGCCATGAGATTCTGCAAAATTCCAGGAATGCCTTCATCCATGCCTCTTCTAGCACCTCCTCTTGGCATTCTCTTTGACAACATCTTTCCCAACTTCACCTTGCCCAATCACTTCCTACTCTGATACCAAAAATTGATGGAAAAGAAATGAATTCCACCTCCAAATGATTCTAGGATTATTTTAGTCAGCACAACAATCTTATACCATAGAGTTAATGCTCTACTTCATGTAGGTACTTTAAAGCTTTTCAAGATTTCATAACCAAATAGGAATTACAAATTACCAATGCTAGTATCGTGTTGGGTATTAAGAAATGCATGGGAAAACAAAAAACACAAATTTAACAATTTACCTCCTTCTTCATTAAAATATTTGCACAACAAATTATTTACCCTTCCAAATTTCCAAAGGAAAATAATATAATTCATATGAACAATGCAATGTAGAGAATAGCTTGTAGTTGATTTTCAAAATCCACAACTTCATAACACTCTAACTAGCGCGTCTCCTTTCATCTTCTGCCCATGATGCCCCTCTTGCTGTCATGTGCCAAGCTTCAACAACTTCTCTTTATTTTCTACGCTAAACTTCCACTAACCTCCAATTCTTCCTATTCCAACCTCTTCTACTTTCCCATGTTGAGAACAACAACTCACTCCTCCTATCGATGCCACTTGTTGATCTTTTACCTTTCTTTTCTATGCTAAAATCTGCAACTAACTTCCTTTCTTGTGCCCCTCTTAACTACCCAATTTTCCATGTTGAAAATGTGTTTTCCATAATTGAAATAATAACTTATTTTCTAAACTACCTACGCATAACTTCCTTTTCTTGTATCATGGATGTATGTGAGTTTGAGATTAATTTGGAATCAACCAAAATTCTTGCCCATGTGGATGGTAATTTTGCAATTGTTAAATTCAATTTGTCTTACCAAATCACCATGCCCCAAACCACTAACTCAAACCAAAATTTCAGCAAAGCAAAAACACCAATCATGAAATAAAAAAGCAAACCAAAATTGGCAATGCTCCTGCATCATAATCTATTCAAACATAAATAAATAGATAAAATTTTAGAGGTGTCTCTCCCCCTATATCATTTTAATATGTCCCCATGTCTAATGCTAAGATAATCTAGTTGGTTTCATATCTTATAAAAAACATTTTTTCATTCCAACCAACTCATTCAAATGTTATATTTTATAAATTTCAAGATTTAAGAAGATCTAAAGACCTATGGGTTATGACCCACAATGCAACTAAAAATATACTTATGTTGACAAATCAAGGTCTTATTTTTTAAATAAACATAACAAACATGGTAAAACTATAAGATATAATAGTAATCATGAACTTCCAAACATTCAATGAAACTCCCCCATTCCTTCATCCACTTTCTACTATGCCTTAGGAATCCATGATGCATGAATTAAGAACTATTGGTCCACCAAAATTTCCTAAAGCTAACATAAGAAAGTGTGTATCTAAGTAAATAAAACAATATTGGTTATTGTTGTCAATCAGATTGCACCGGAATGCTTGAATATTGAAATTCAGCAATATGTTGAAACATGGGAACTATCTTCAGGCTGTGGGTAATCCTATGGTGAAGATAGAACCTCTGAATTCTAGGCCGGCTTCCTATATGATGATCAATTAGGTACTTGAATTATTTTCTTTGAGAAAAGGGTAAAAAGAACTATTGCTAAATGCATGAAACTAAAACTAAAACCTCGGTGATGCACCTAATTGATATTTATCAATAGATTGATTCACAACTGATTATTACGGAATCTATTTTCACAACTCAAATTGGGCAATCTAATTACATAAGTGTTTCATCAGAAGGCCTGACAATCCATTCTTAATGAAGGAAAATGATATTTTCACAACCTAAAGGAGAGGATAAATTAACAGCACAACCTATGATCTATAACTAAAATTTATTTTTCGTGTACATGCATTCATGAACATGACGGGAATTTAAAGGCTTTGAAATCAAACACATTAAACTCGCATCTTAAACATTCAATAAATACAAAACTCCTGAATTTGAGAAGGGTAATACTAAATAGCCATAATGAAAAGAAGGAATCTTTGCAAAAAATGATAACCTGTAAAGTTGTAAACTATATTAAATTGAAATGCAAAGTTACAAGATATCTCACTTTGCAGAATGCAAAGGCTGAAAAACAAGAACTAAATTGAAAAAGATAAACTTTTCCAATATATACCATATGAATGCACTTCAAAGTACATGAATAAGCAACTGAAGGTGATCTAAAAGTGAGAAATGACAATCCCAAAGTGAAATCCGAGCACAAGTAAAAATCCCTGAAAATGTGGTTCAAACTCATGCAAAAGTGAGTGAACTCAGTCTTGAACCTGCAGTCATAAAGCACGTAACTGATTTGCAACTTGAACTGAACTGAAATCCCTGAAAAGGTGGCTAAAGCATGCAAAACTGCCTCATTTTTACCAATTCGCCCATGCACATTTTAAAGTCCATCTTTCTCACGATAACTCTCCAGTTGATAATCTGATGTAGAACTGAAGTAAAATATGACTTAGCTTTACATAATATTCTTATTTGCATTTTAAGATGATGAATTAATTAAATGATTTATAATGTATCATTTAATTAATCCATTTACATTATTTAATGCAAATAAAAAAAAAGAATAAAGCTAATTTAGAAAATATATTTCTTTGCTTCATAATCTTCAAGCTCCACCATTCGACCATACTTGGCATAAATTTGTCAATAATTTAAAAGTTCTGCCATAACACTTTAGCACCAATCCGCATTGCTTGATAAGGTCGACCATTATGCAATATAAACATTTGACAATAATTAACCACTATTACCATGCATATTATAAATATTTGATTAATTGAAAATGGTCGACCAATCATGCATAAATCAACTTGACTCAAAAATTGAAATCATGAGCAAAATAAGACAATAAAACATCATGATTTCACTTTATTCTTCAAAGACTCCATCTGAAGTCACTGTGAATAGAGAAAAAAGAAAAAAAAAACCCTAATCATTTCGCATTTTTCACTTGTATCCTGAAGTCAAGTCTGCTACTGGCACCGCCATGAGGGTTTGATGATAGAACTTAACATTTTCTTTGATTTCCTGTGCATTCTTTTGAAGATTTCTGTAGAAAATGCAAGGTAAGATTTTCCTCTTGTCATGGATATGGAATTTCATCTATTTTTTAAGCCATTTACAGGCTTTATAGCCGCGGCTGAGCACAATATCGAACATTCTTTCTGATATATTCCATTACTTCCTTTGTTCTTTGTATTTTCTTGGTACTTCGTTTAACTTTGGCCGCCATAAGTGCTGAAAAGAGCACGTTTTTGCTGAGTTCCGACCGATTTTCCTCCTTAGTCTTGGTCGACCCTGCTAAGTGACAAAGATAAGTTGATTCTTCTTTTCATTTTCCTATTGTTACTGAGTTTCGAGCAAGCTCGCCATGAATGTTAGGGCTTTAAAACTTTGAGACTCAATCTACAGGAGACACACATGGCTTCACTTATATTTTTTGACATAAAAATTCATGGAAAACATATACCTCTTTTTTTCCATTGATTCTTTGAGTGCTCTACATATCTATATGATATTGAAGCTATTGTAGCTGAGACTGATACAAATCCACGCATATTATGAATCTAGCTATAGCTTACATGTTTTGATCTAGGTATTTATTTTTCACTATATTCTACATTTTTGGAGTAAAATCCCTAAATGGGTAAGAAGAAATCTGCCTCTTTACCATCATAAAACATTTCTGAGCAAGATTAGAGTAAACACTGTAACATTTTCATTCTGGGTATCTTTATTTTGTAGCTGGGTATTCCTTGTCTACATCTTGAGAGAACATTAATGATTTTCTGAAACTCCTTATTTCCTTCTTGCTGTTTTTGAAAGTCATTCTCTATGAGGAAAAGAAATTGTATTTTCTCTTGCTCAAGCTCGATGATTATCCTTATTGCATTCTTGCACATCTGTATGTTACTCATGACAACCTCCAATGCTCCTGTACATATTTATGATTTCAAAGTAAAATAATTAAATGAGTATCTCTATATTTTGAAAATAGAAAACTCTAGGCTACAGCCATGACTGGAAACTAAACATCTCTTGATGTATACAATGAAAATCTGTTATTGGTTTTATTCCACAACTGAAAATGTAGCAACTCTATATTTCCATATGTATGAGGAAAACTCCACGTGGGTATTTGAGCTTTATTACTTCCATTCAATCAATATATGAAATATTTGTTACTGTAGCTTGATCTACTCCATTAAAAGACTGTTAATGCAAGCCTTTTTGGTCTGCTCCATTCTCCACTCTTGAATGCATTTGTCATTTAATTCATAAGCTACTACCTCCCTTAGTATTTATGATAGTAGACTGTACTGTTCTCACGACTATGACTGACACTTGATAAAATATAAAAATTGAAAGCTGGTTGTAGTTTTAAACATATATTGCTGAATATTGTTGTTCATAATTGTTGCTCATGATGATTGCTACTCTAGGTAATTGTTGCTCATTATAAATCCGTACTTGATGCTGCTAAAAATTACCTCTGTTAAGTCTTCATGTTTAATGTTTTGATATCTCTCATTTGGTATTTAACAAAAAAAACATGCCAGTAGAGTGTTGTCTAAGCCATAATTGTTGCTCCATTGATATTTTTGTTACCTATTTTTCACCACCAGCTCAAAATAGGTAGAGCTAAATTACATCCATCAAAGAAGGTACAACAATTTTCTGCTTAAGTATTCATTATGTTCCAGAACTTTGAATACTTATGAATTTCAAGTGTTATTATGCAAATCTCAGACAAAGGAACTCATAAGTTTGCATAAAAGAATGTTGTTTTTATTCATATTGGAAATGTTGAATCCCACACAAGCCGTGGGAGTAACTCTTTTGGATTTTTACAATCAAATAAAGAATGCATGAGCAATGGTACGCTATACAACTAAAAATAACGAAAGTATAGGATAGAAGGTGATTCGTCATTGCCTGGAATGACGAATCGTTGATAGTTGAGGTTTTCAGTTGTGACGTCAGCTCTAGCTCCATTTCTAGTTTCAGCTCCAGTTCCAGCTCCAAAAGCATTTGCAGGAAAGATTAAAATGACGTTAGAGATGGTCTCTAAGCAATGACGAATCAAATCCTATCATATACCTATGCTACCAACAAAAATATAGGATACAGTCGATCAGACATCCATCAGATAATTGCAAAACATCAAGAGGAAAAACGTAATTCAATGGAAGCTTTCAGCTTCTTTTATTTTTGCTAACATGTTTGTTTCAGTGTGCAGGAATAGGTTCATCATGTTCAAAATTATTTTATTAGATATGTGGAGCAAAACGGGCTCTCACAAGGGTAGAGCTCGGCATATCATAAGGATATTTCTTATTTGCATCATATTCAAGGAAAGAAACAATTATCATCTAAGCCTGTCATCAAGAAGTCTAATTCAGCATGAAGGTGTTAAATGATAGCAGTCAAGGTCACTTTGAAGGACAACTTTAAATACCTGGTTACCAAGTTATGGAAAATAGTCTATTGAAGATTCAAGGAAAATGCAAAGAAACGGATTTGTATTCCATCGGAAAAGAGCATTTTATAGAGAAAAGTCATGAATGTTATTGTTGTTATAGAATTGGTAAAGTAAATGAGATTGCATTGCAAGTGTTCGTGGTAATAAAAGAAGCTTACGGAAGTCTTGACACTCATAAAGGACTGAACACAATGATCCAACAGTGAAGTATGAGGGATCAGCATTAACAGTAAATGGAGCATTTAATTTCAAATGGCAGCCACTATTTACAAAGATATTCAAAACAACAGCTATAGAATTTTAACTTCTTTAATGTTAAAAAGTTCATCATTTCATTGAAATTATGTTTCAGCTCTGTTTTGTATTTTTACATTGCATTTTAATAAAGTGCAAAGCCTATTTACAATGAAGAAAGGGATTACATCAAGAGGCATTTAGTTTGTTTCTTATAATTTCAAAGCACTTATATAGTCCAGAGGACTTGATGAGGAATAACAAGGTGAAGCCATATCAGCATGCTATAGTTTCTAATTCGTAAGATGTGCACAGTCAAGAGAACATTTCACTAAAAGCCATATTCAATGGACATAGCTCAGGCCATACAAAGTGGAAACTGTGGCAAGAATATTTACCAATTCATTGTAAAATCTGTTATCAATGGTGGAATAGTATTCGTGATCAGCCACTATAAGTACATGGAATTTAAAGACTCGTATACATTACGGAAGAATGCAGCCTTGTTTCCAATGATCTCTAACCTGGAAAAGCGGTGATCAGCTAGTAAAAAGCTTGAACCAAGTGAAATAGTAGTGGACTAATCAGCATGACAGGAATTTTATCAAATATAGTTGATTAAACGGCAGAAACAATAAGTCATGCAATGGCTAAGTAAGCAACAACTATCATTAAATAGAGATCATCAAAATATGGAGATGAGCCTAAGGCCTACAGTAAGGATAATGCACTTTGATATGAAATATGATGATGGTGACAAATCACAGCAATATGAAGACAAGGAATCAGCATGAGAACCTTTCATGATAGCCTCTATCAATTTCAATGCATAATGTTGCTACATAGGAAATAGAAGTATAATGTGATAGCATACCCTTCCAAATCAAAACAAATACAGCTACAGGGAGGTCGCATTATATCTACAAGAAATTGTTATTCATTAGAAAATGCCCAAGTCCGCGGTTTCTTTCCATAGGAGAATACATTCAAAAGCCCAAGGAAAAGCTTCTTAAATCTTCTAATATCACCCTTAGAGCAGGAAAAGATCAACAGCATGGAGGTAAGTAAAGAGAATATATCAAAAGTGTATCACAGCCATGGCCAATAAGCTACAGAAAATGATTTTGAAATTGAGGTTATGGATTAAATTTATAACAAGTGTATAACAGGGAAAATTTACCATATAGCTTCCTTCAGGAGATCTCTTTGAAAGTCTCTCAGCAGCAGCAGGGAGGAGATTTGAAATCCAAACCAGTCTATCCATGGCGGCGCGATGGCAAGCTCTCTCCAAAAAAATGCAAAAAAAAAATGAATGAGCATAATGATTAGGGTTTCTCTTCCCTTAGTATTTTTATCATGCTCAAGTCGAATGATGGTTTTTGACTTGTCTTTTAAAATAAAATTCATTTCAAATAATACCATTGTGACATGAGAAATTATCAACCTAATGATGTTTTTGTCCGTGGCTTAGGAATTATCACCAATTTTGGAAAGAAGGTTTACTCTTTTATTTCATACTTTACATAGAGTTAAAGGTTCAATGCAATTAAATATTAAAGGAAATATTAGCTATTACTTTAATATTTAACATATATTGAGTATGGACAGATTTAATAGATATTAAATATTAAAAAATCATTAAATGATTTTTTTTTAATATTTAATCAAGTGATTGCCTTTGCGAATCCATGTAAAGGATGTAAGAGAAAGCCAACTGAGAGTTGATCTCAGTTTAAAGATTGAATTCATGAAAATAAAGATATTATATAAAGTTGAATCTCAATTTTACTTCAGTTACACATCAAACTCAACTAAAGAATTTCGCGTGAAGATGGAGTTCTAGTTGCATGGGAGAATTGACAAGAATGAGACAGTTTTGCATGCTTTAGGCCACCTTTTCAGGGATTTCTAGTTCAGTTTGAGTTGCATATCAGTTAAATGCTTTATGACTTCTAGTTCGAGATTGAGTTCACTCATTTTTACATGAGTTTGAACCACTTTTTTAGGGATTTTCACTTGTGCTCGGATTTCACTTTGGGATGGTCATCTTTTCACTTTCAGATCACTTTCAGTTGCTTATTCATGCACTTTGGAGTGCCTTCATATTGTATATATTGAAAAAGTTTTTTTTTTCAATTCTAGTTCTTGTTTTTCAACCTTTGCACTCTGCAAAGTGAATCATCTTGTAACTCAACATTTATTTATAGATTAATATAGCAGTGTTTTTACAGGTTCAAATTGTGTTATTGCAAAGAATTCCTTTAAGTTTCAGTATTTTAGAATTCGCCTTCAAGTTTCAAGCATCTTTGTCATGTGGGATTGATCGAAGTGATTATTGTGTTTGCAATTTATGAAACCTTTAAATGTTTTTGTCTCCTTAATGAATTTTGTATGCATCCCAGTTTAAGTCCACTGGTTAAACATTGTGCTAATCAATAATTGAATAGTCTAGTTGTGGGAATTATATTTTCCTTCTATGATTGTTTCTTTAAAATCCTTTGTTTAAAACATTCAAGTGTTTAAGCTTCCAGATCTAGTTGTGCGAATGAAAATAGTGAGTAACTGTTCTGTGAGTTAAGTCTGCATATTGAATTCTTCGGTGCATCACCATAGTTAGAATTTCATAGTTCAAAATTTAGACTTAGTCTTTCTCTCTTTTCCAGCAAATCACTCAGTTATTAACCAGAAAAATTCAATAGGAACCAGCCCTCTCTAGAGATTGATTCTCAAAATTAGGCAACCTACAAGCCTGAGAATCATTCCATGTTTCAACAAATTGTTGAATTTAACTATTCAAGCATTTGGGTGCAATCTGATTGACAACAATTTTAATCATTGCTTCTTTAATGACTACAATTTGCTATTCTTGGCGAGCTTATACCAGATTCAATATGTATCTTGAGCTGCAAACATAACACTCTGTTTGATAAAAGATGATGCTTCATTTTGCATAGCAAGATTCCACTACACTTCATATATATATCGCTCTATACCTTGTGAGCATATCAATGACTGGTAATAGCTGGAACTATCATTTGTTATTTAAAATTAGCTGTAAATATTGCTAAATCTGAACTTTCTCTTAACCTCGTCAATAGCAGTTGAATGTTTATCTTTTCAGACTCATGATCTTTCTGATATTCTCATTTGATACTTGAAACAAACATGCATGTTTGATGAATCTGTATCTTCCATACCTCTTAAATGCTGACTAAGCCAAAATTGCTCTTGCTATTAAAGAACTTGTAAAGAATTGGATTATTGCAAATTTGTTATACTCCATAATTATGATTACGATGATATGCTTCTGAAGTTATAAAAACATTCCAATGCTCGAATATTCTATTTCTCTTCAATGCAAAGAGGCTCAATACTTCATTTAGATATAATGTAAAAATGTAAAGCAGAGCTGAAAAGAATATGAAACTGATGAGTGCAGCATTGATGCTTTTAATGACTATTATCAATATTCATGAACCTCGTATGAAACTTGTGAGTGTATCCTCCTTGATAAGCCAAGATCAACCCTTGTGGGAGCCTGTTTTACTCCACATATCTGATAAAATGATCTTGAACATGATGAACCTGTTCCTGCACACTGAAACAAACATGTTAGCAAAATAAAAGAAGCTGAAAGCTTCCATTGAATTACGTTTTTCTCTTGATTATCAGCATTTCATCTGATGAATGCTTGTTTTGATGTAAATTACATTTCTATTGGTAGCATAGGCGTAAGACAGAATGTAATTCACCATTGCTTAGAGTATAACTCTAACACCATTTCCTTTACAATTTTGCAAGTTCATGGAGCGAGGAAGCGAGACTGCAGCTACTTGGAGACATGATGGCTGGAAACACCAACGAAAGTGATTCATCATTACAGGCAATGATGAATTGCTCCTCTTTTTTACACTTATGTTATTTTCAGCAGTGTAGTTTGTCCTTTAAATTTTTGTATTCATCTTTTTATTGTTAGAATCAAACTCAGTTACTCTCGCGGCTTGTGCGAGATTCAACATTTTTACAAAATGAATAAAAAGCATTACTATGCAAGTTTTCTCAATTTTTTGTTTTAAATGTTTGCACAATAAAACTTTGATTCAGATGTAAAATGATCTTCTATGATGATCAATGAATACTTCAAACAAATCAATGAACATTTCAATACCTATAAATGATGAATTTGATTTAGCTCTACCTGTTTGAGCTTGAAGTGAAAAATAGGTAACAAACTGGCGACCTCTGCAGAGTGTTTGCCTGCTAAACACAATAGGCCAATTGCCTAGTATATCCATTGGGCATGGAGTCTATTCTTGCTCTTAACTTCTGAAAACCCTTGTAACTTAGCTTCAAAACACACAAACTGAAAGAAACTACTACAACTCTATTGAAGACAGAGTTTGGAAAAGCCAGGTGCAGCAACTGCACTTATTGAAAGCAGAACAAAACTAAAATGAAATGTGCCAGTAGGCACTTATTGAAAGCATAACTGAAACTTCTACCCTACCCTACACTAACCAACAGGGTTAGTGCTCAGACATGACCATTTACTGGCTGTGAGAAATAACTGCCCTTTCTTAACAATAGAGGATGCTTCAAGTCCGTAAGATTAATCAAAAAGAAGTATGAACATGACAAAAATTTGATTAACTACTGCAGAAAAGTCTGAAACATCTTAAAAGGTATGCCTTCCTCTTTTGATTGACTACCAAAGATGTTATTTTGAGGCATACAGCTAAGATTAACTTGTTGCTCAGCAGTTGCAATCACATGCTTTGGCATAACCATGACTTGTGGTAATTCTATAGACTCCTCCTTGGATAAATACCTAATCAGACACCCTTTAGAGAGCATAAAACTTGGTCTCTTATAGTTGTTTTCATGTTTATTAATTGTTGGCACTCCATATAGCTGATTAGACTGCTCCACTGCATGCAGTGTAAGATTTTCTTCCTTCCATCTTGTTGCCTTAATTTCAATCTGATCTGAAAGAAATGTTAATCTATCATCAAGTAATGAAGGAATGTGTGGCTCTTTGATTTGAACAAGCTGATGATATGTTGCTGGCTCATACAGTATTAGCTTATCATTTATGTTAGAGCAAAAAAATTCTATTATGCCTGAAAACATATTCTCATCTAATTCATAACTGTGCATAAAGTCTAGATGAGCTTTGTCATTCTGCTGCTCAAAAGTAGGTATTGATATTAGCATGCATGTGATATCCTCATTTTCATCGACAAATTGAGGAAGTTCATCAAATAAATCAAAAAAAAATTGAGATTCACTTTCAATTTTCTCTTCATAAACATGCTCAGTTTGCTCTTGTTTGTTATCTAAGCTTGAAACAAAGGATTCAAGGTCGTTCCAAAATAGGGCCTCTTCATAATCTTCATTTGCATTACCTTCTAAAATTAGATGAGCAGCTTCCAACTTGTCACATTTGTTGACCTCAACCAGCAACTCATCACATTGCTTGACATCTTCCTACTCATTCAGCTCAATAAAAGAAGGGAGTTCATTGAATAAAAACATGAAATCATTGCATTTGATACCTTTTTCAGGCTCCTTAACCTGTTGTTCTGATTGATCATGTTCGTTCACCTCCTACTGCAAGTCTACTTTGCAAATGGTATCAAGACATGCATGCATAAGTTGGCTCTCTTGAATAAGAACAGGTGACTGTTCATGAAGATTCATAGCTTGATTTGCTACATGTACTTGACTTTGCAATAGAAGAGGATCTCTGAAACTTGGAATGGGAGCCTCTTGAACTAGATTCGGCATTTTCAAGTCTAGATGCTTGGTCCAAGAAGGCTGCCATAACTATTCAACACCTTGATGATTTGGTTCAAGCTCTTGATATGACTAAAAATGAGAGTTCATGGGCTCCTGTAGGGATTGAGCTATTGAAATAGAGGGAACTTGAGAAATATCTTGAATTTCTTGAAAGAAAATTGGCTCTTCATGTGGCTGATCTTGAGGATTAACAAATTCAAGTTGTACCAGCATAGGCTCTTGTATTGGTAAAACATCTCTAAAACTTGGAACCTTGATTTTAAAAGGGTCAAGAGACTCACCTTGCTTGAAACTTGGGAATTTAAAATTACAAACCTCCTCTTGAATGGGCTAACGTGGAGCATAAGGAGCTACCTCATGCCTTTGTGTTTGAGCAAGCAAAAGCTTCATTTGCTCCTCTTTTTTTGCTAACTCCATCTCGAGCTTTTCTTCAAACTATTTCCTCAGCGTCAGTAATTCTTGCTCATGAAGGTAGGCTTGATAGGCCATCTCTTCTTGTTGTTGATCGTACTCCTGCTGCCTCCTAAACTCTTCTATTTGCTTTGTAATGTCTGACAGTATGTCCTTCATGTTATTCATGTTATTCTTCATATAATCAACCTCTTGGAGCTGATTTTGCATATCCGAATGTGGATCTGAAGGCTGAACTAAAATTGATTTTTTTGTGTACATGCATTCATGAATGTGATGGGAATTTAAAGGCTTTGAAATCAAACACATTAAACTCGCATCTTAAACATTCAATAAATACAAAACTCCTGAATTTGAGAAGGGTAATACTAAATAGCCATAACGAAAAGAAGGAATCTCTGCAAAAAATGATAACCTGTAAAGCTATAAACTATATTAAATTGAAATGTTGAGTTACAAGATATCTCACTTTGCAGAATGCAAAGGCTGAAAAAACAAGAACTAAATTGAAAAAGATAAACTTTTCCAATATATACCATATGAATGCACTTCAAAGTGCATGAATAAGCAACTGAAGGTGATCTAAAAGTGAGAAATGACAATCCCAAAGTGAAATCCGAGCACAAGTAAAAATCCCTGAAAATGTGGTTCAAACTCATGCAAAAGTGAGTGAACTCAGTCTTGAACCTGCAGTCATAAAGCACGTAACTGATTTGCAACTCGAACTGAACTGAAATCCCTGAAAAGGTGGCTAAAGCATGCAAAACTGCCTCATTTTTACCAATTCGCCCATGCACATTTTAAAGTCCATCTTTCTCACGATAACTCTCCAGTTGATAATCTGATGTAGAACTGAAGTAAAATATGACTTAGCTTTACATAATATTCTTATTTGCATTTTAAGATGATGAATTAATTAAATGATTTATAATGTATCATTTAATTAATCCATTTACATTATTTAATGCAAATAAAAAAAAGAATAAAGCTAATTTAGAAAATATATTTCTTTGCTTCATAATCTTCAAGCTCCACCATTCGACCATACTTGGCATAAATTTGTCAATAATTTAAAAGTTCTACCATAACACTTTAGCACCAATCTTCATTGCTTGATAAGGCCGACCATTATGCAATATAAATATTTGACAATGATTGACCACCATTACCATGCATATTATAAACATTTGATTAATTGAAAATGGTTTACCAATCATGCATAAATCGACTTGACTCAAAAATTGAAATCATGAGCAATAAAATAAAACAATAAAACATCATGATTTCACTTTATTCTTTAAAGACTCCATCTGAAGTCACCATGAATAGAGAAAGAAAAAAAAAAACCCTAATCATTTTGCATATTTCACTTGTATCCTGAAGTCAAATCTGTTGTTGGCACCGCCATGAGGGTTTTATGATAGAACTTAACATTTTCTCTTATTTCCTGTGTATTCTTTTGAAGATTTCTGTAGAAAATGCAAGGTAAGCTTTTCCTCTTGTCATGGATCTAGAATTTCGTCTATTTTTTAAGCCATTTACAAGCCTTATAGCTGCGACTGAGCACAATATTGAACATTCTTTCTGATATATTTCATTACTTCCTTTGTTCTTTGTATTTTCTTGGTACTTTGTTTAACTTTGGCTGCCATGACAGCTGAAAAGAGCACATTTTGGCTGAGTTTCGACCGATTTTCCTCCTTAATCTTGGTCGCCCCTGCTAAGTGACAAAGATAAGCTGATTCTTCTTTTCATTTCCCTGTTGTTACTGAGTTTCTAGCAAGCTCGTCACGAATGTTAGGGCTTTAAACCTTTGAGACTCAGTCTATAGGAGACACACATGGCTTCACTTATATTTTTTGACATAAAAATTCGTGGAAAACATATACCTCATTTCTGCCATTGATTCTTTGAGTGCTCTACATATCTATATTATATTGAAGCTATTTTAGCTGAGACTTATACAAATCCACGCATATTATGAATC
The DNA here is from genome assembly GCA_007258455.2 of Sequoia sempervirens. Taxonomy (NCBI): domain Eukaryota; kingdom Viridiplantae; phylum Streptophyta; class Pinopsida; order Cupressales; family Cupressaceae; genus Sequoia; species Sequoia sempervirens. The sequence goes on from VDFB02055254.1 coordinate 115,330, forward strand.
TGGCTGTAGCTTACATGTTTTGATCTGGGTATTTATTTTTCACTATATTCTACATTTTTGGAGTGAAATCCCTAAATGGGTAAGAAGAAATCTGCCTCTTTACCATCATAAAACATTTCTGAGCAAGATTAGAGTAAACACTGTAACATTTTCATTGTGGGTATCTTTATTTTGTATCTGGGTATTCCTTGTCTGCATCTTGAGAGAACATTAATGATTTTATGAAACTCCTTATTTCCTTCTTATTGTTTTTGAAAGTCATTCTCTATGAGGAAAAGAAATTGTATTTTCTCTTGCTCAAGCTCGATGATTATCCTTATTGCATTCTTGCACATCTGTATGTTACTCATGACAACCTCCAATGCTCCTGTACATATTTATGATTTCAAAGTAAAAGAATTAAATGAGTATCTCTATATTTTGAAAATAGAAAACTCCAGGCTAGAGCCATGACTGGAAACTAAACATCTCTTGATGTATACAATGAAAATCTGTTATTGATTTTATTCCATAACTGAAAATGTAGCAACTTTATATTTCCATATGTATGAGGAAAACTCCACGTGGGTATTTGAGCTTTATTGCTTCCATTCAATCAATATATGAAATATTTGTTACTATAGCTTGATCTACGCCATTAAAAGACTGTTAATGCAAGCCTTTTTGGTTTGCTCCATTCTCCACTCTTGAATGCATTTGTCATTTAATTCATAAGTTGTTGCCTCCCTTAGTATTTATGACAGTAGACTGTATTGTTCTCACAACTGTGACTGACACTTGATAAAATATAAAAATTGAAAGTTGGTTGTAGCTTTAAACATATATTGTTGAATATTGTTGTTCATAATTGTTGCTCATGATGATTGTTGCTCTAGGTAATTGTTGCTAATTATAAATTCATACTTGATGTTGCTACAAATTACCTCTGTAAGTCTTCATGTTTAATATCTTGATATCTCTCATTTGGTATTTAACAAAAAAAACATGCCTATAGAATGTTGTCTAATCCATAATTGCTACTCCATTGATATTTTAATCATTGCTTCTTTAATGACTGCAATTTTCTATTCTTGGTGAGCTTATACCAGATTCAATATGTATCTTGAGCTGCAAACATAATGCTTTGTTTGATAAAAGATGATGCTTCATTTTTCATAGCAAGATTCCACTACACTTCATATATATCTTCCATTATCACTCTATACCTTGTGAGCATATCAATGACTGGTAATAGCTGGAACTATCATTTGTTATTTAAAATTAGCTATAAATATTGCTAAATCTGAACTTTCTCTTAACCTCGTCAGTAGCAGTTGAATGTTTATCTTTTTAGACTCATGATCTTTTTGATATTCTCATTTGATACTTGAAACAAACATGCATGTTTGATGAATTTGTATCTTCCATACCTCTTAAATGCTGACTAAGCCAAAATTGCTCTCGCTATTAAAGAACTTGTAAAGAATTGGATTATTGCAAATCTGTTATACTCCATGATTATGATTACGATGATATGCTTCTAAAGTTATAAAAAAATTCCAATTCTCAAATATTCTATTTCTCTTCAATGCAAAGAGGCTCAATACTTCATTTAGATATAATGTAAAAATGTAAAGCAAAGCTGAAAAGAATATGAAATTGATGAGTGCAACATTGATTCTTTTAATGATTGTTATCAATATTCATGAACCTCGTATGAAACTTGTGAGTGTATCCTCGTTGATATGCCAAGATCAACCCTTGTGGGAGCCCGTTTTACTCCACATATCTGATAAAATGATCTTGAACATGATGAACCTGTTCCTGCACACTGAAACAAACATGTTAGCAAAATAAAAGAAGCTGAAAGCTTCCATTGAATTACGTTTTTCTCTTGATTATCAGCATTTCATTTGATGAATGCTTGTTTTGATGCAAATTACATTTCTGTTGGTAGCATAGGCGTAAGGCAGAATGTAATTCACCATTGTTTAGAGTATAACTCTAACGCCATTTCCTTTACAATTTTTCAGGTTCATGGAGCAAGGAAGCGAGACTGCATCTGCTTGGAGACATGATGGCTAGAAACACCAACGAAAGTGATTCATCATTATAGGAAATGATGAATTGCTCCTCTTTTTTACACTTATGTTATTTTTAGCAGTGTAGTTTGTCCTTTGAATTTTTTTATTCATCTTTTGATTTTTAGAATCAAACTCAGTTACTCTCGTGGCTTGTGCGAGATTCAACATTTTTACAAAATGAATAAAAAACATTACTATGCAAGTTTTCTCAATTTTCTGTTTTAAATGTTTGCACAATAAAACTATGATTCAGATGTAAAATGATCTTCTATGATGATCAATGAATACTTCAAACAAATCAATGAACATTTCAGTACCTATAAATGATGAATTTGATTCAGCTCTACCTGTTTGAGCTTGAAGTGAAAAATAGGTAACATTTATTTTATTAATCTAGTTTTATTTTAACACCATGTATATATTTCCTCTTTCCTCTAAGATCAATATCATGCATGAATTTTGTTTATCTATTCAAAGATTTGACACAAATAAAACATAGAAACAAGAGAGGATTTTATAATTTTAAGGTTTAGTCTATTTTCAAGCAAGCTCAATAAGCCCAACACTGCACCTATGAAATGACATTATAATTTATATAATGTTTGAGGTTCATAGATGATTTATTGGTGATCAATATGCAATTAATAATAAGTGGTTTGTGAACCATCAATATGGTGAGCCATATATACTATATGTATTCGATTAAAATATCTTTCTAACAACCCATTGTCTATTAGAATTTGTAAATTTACAATTAGACCTCATGTTGTTGTAAAGAACAAACATAGACCCCCAATATATAACTATAAATTAAGATTTTCTTATTGTAAATGGATAACCAGTTCAAATTCTATGGTAATTATTTGGCCTCTAAGAAATAAAATATAATAAGTCACAAGTTAGAGAGGTAGAAGTAGTAGACTAGAGAAGTAGGATAAATAATAGTAAATTTATATGTTATAATAAGAAAATAAATAAATATTAAACCTTCTCTGTTGAGAAAAAAAGTAAATTAGTCACTCAAAATATTCTTATCACAAAATAATGTATACCCTCAAATATATATAAGAAAATTACATGTACTTGAGAGAATAAATTTAATGCACAAATCAAAAAATAAAGAAAAAATGTCGATGTCGAGCTTCTACACGTCAAGGGCTTCCAATGTTGCGGGTGATGCTAGTGAACACAAGGCTACTCATGGCAGTGGAAACACCACTGGGTCCGTGTCTGAGCGCTTTGGCTTGGTGGGGAGTGAGGGAAAATAGGTGCAAAAGGTTGCACACACTACTGTACCTCTATCTGCTCGTGGGGTTGTCAATAGGAACACTATTGGGGGTCATGGCTCCCTTTATTCTCCCAATGAAACTAGTAGGGGTCTGTGTGATGGGAAGAATGCTCTAACCAAGCCTCTCCATATTCACATGGGGGGGGGGGGTGTCGAGGCCAGGCTTTGGAGGTGTTGGAGGCCCTTCTATATTGCCTAGTTTGTGCCTTAGTTTAGCTAGGGTTTTAGAAACTCAAGAAAATTCTTTGGCGGATGACTCAATTCCTCTTCATCCTAATGTTGGGTCTCAATAATCAACTGGTTCTGAGCATGGGGATAGTCTGTCTTTTGGAGACATGCTTGTTGGTTCAAGTTAAGAGAAACAATTTAAATCTACGGCTTGGGATGCTCGACCATTGAAGGGAAACTTGGTCTCCAACAGGTTCAGGATCTCCACAAACTATTCAAATACCCTCATAAAAAAGGCACATCTTGTCCTATTCTAGAATTTTTGGAGAAGCTTAAAAAGGAGGTTGACACTGGCGAGTAGTATTTTGCTTCCAACATATTGATTGGCTAGTTCAATCATCTATGGCCAAAATTACTAGATCTATACAACTGGATCTCAAGGCTTGGCAACCCTCACTCAAAGGTATTGTAGAAATTTACCCTTGTGCTCGGGGATTTTTCATTGTGGTGTTCGATTGTATCTAGGACATGGATGCAATCCTGCATAAAAAATGGTGATGGGGGAAAAGCCTAATTCTTCTCAAACAGTGGTTTGTAGATTTCAACCTTGCTACTACTACTTTCTATGTTAAACCTATGTGGATTCATCTTCCAAATCTCCTGCTATAATTCTAGTTTGTAGATTGCTTCCAAGTGATTGGTAAAACTTTGGGAAGCTTCCTTGTTGTAGATTCAAACACTATGAATTTTACACACACATCTTTTGCTCGCATCCTGGTAGACTTGGATGTCACAAGAGATCTTCTTGCTAACATCATTTTCAAGTTTGCAATTCGTTCTTGGACGCAACTTCTAGACTACAAAGGTTTACCCTTCTGTTGTAGGAAATGCTTTGAAACTAGACATATGGCCAATTCTTGCTACAAAATCATCAAAAAGTCAGTTCAACAGTCTTGGTGGGATAATGCTTTACCTCATCACTACTCAATCAAAGCATCATCAAAGGAGAAGGAAGTGAAATTAGAGCCCTCTCAGAAGTCCGGGACCTCCCATATGTTGGGGCAGGAATAGCTAAGACACAAAAACTACAAAATCCTCTTTGTTGGGTGAAAATTATGTAATCCCTTTTTAACGGATTACACAACCTTGATTTCAACCATAGCTGTGTGTGATGTAATCTCTCCTCTCAGAAAGGGGAGGCGCCCTTCTTACTGCTTTCAGAAACTAAGTAAAACAAACTAAATACTTACAAAATGTACACTACAATTAATAGATTTAGGGTGTGTCACATTCATCCTACTCTCTTTTTTTATAGAAGATGTTTTACAATGCTTCACGGTTGGCAGTTTTGATTCGGTGCAACTTTGAACTAAAAACAAATTAGTAATTCCAATACCTCTATCTTATCAAAGAAAAGCATAGAGGTACCAGCATGATAACAATAAACAATAAAAATGAGAAAGAAAATCTCACGAAGGCACAAATTCGTTCTATAGCTTTCCACCAATAGATCCTTGAGATACGTAACTATGGACAATGATTTTGGGTTGCCCACACCTGCTTTACTCCTAGGGTTTTTCACCTAAAAGGAGAAAGGGGAAGGAATGGGGTCCAAAATGCAATTGTCTACACTCAAAGTTAATGTGTATGAGACGTATTATGTCTAATTAAGATATCCTAACTAGTAGATCCTTGAGATACGTAACTATGGACAATGATTTTGGGTTGCCCACACCTGCTTTACTCCTAGGGTTTTTCACCTAAAAGGAGAAAGGGGAAGGAATGGGGTCCAAAATGCAATTTTCTACACTCAAAGTTAATGTGTATGAGATGTATTATGTCTAATTAAGATATCCTAATGCACTAATCTAAAAATGAAATGATCTAATGATACAAAACCCAAGAAAAGCAACTTGTTTGAAAACACAGTGGGATATGCAAAAAAGTAAAATAAATGTAATAAATGACACAATGAAGATGCAAAATAGAAACTATGCACCTGGAAACTCATGGAGAGCTGACTGGAAATTGCAAAGACCACTGAAATTTTGGAGATTTTGATTTTTGAGTTAACTGGGACATTTACACCAGGCTAGGCAACTTAGTCCTAAACTAGGGAAACTACTTAGAAAGTTGTTTCCGCCAAATGGGTGTCTGAAACTACAAAAATTTCTAAAAAATCAATGCAGTGGGACTAAGTCACCACTAGGGGCAACTTAGCCCAATTTGGATTTTCTGCAAATCCGAAAGTGGAAACGGAAGCCCACAACCTGCACTCTGCTTTTTGACAAAAATCTAGATCTAAATCTTCGAAAAACCATGCAAAATAGAAGATATTTTGGTTCCTAATGGGGGTTTGCCTCAGTCAAACCCCTAGTTGGTATTTAAACTTTGTAAAGGATAAAATTTGCATAAAACCCTAGTCTTAAATGTGTCTAAGACTAAGAAAAGCTGAAATGAGACAAAACCTTATTCTATTGTGCAAGAATAAGATAAGAAAATGGCACTTGAATGATGCAAGAATTCAATGCAAGAAACCCTATAACATTTCAAATGAATGCAAATGATATGCAAAATGTAATGCAAACTTTAATTCTAAAGATAAGAACATGGAAGATGTAATCACTTTGAAAATAAGTCATTAGGTATGATTTGTTGGCTAGTTGCATCTCTTCAACCTAGATTTCTCCATGATTCACCATAGGCATCCATGATCAATCCTTTTCAATGTAAGATATTCAACAAAAAGTGAGCTTGAAGACCTGCAAAAACCATAGTTTGCTACCCCTAAGCTTCAACTTTGTTGTAGAAATGCTATTGAATCTTCTTGTGAAAGATAATTTTCTCTTGACTTTTGATTTTTGCTTTGCAAAATGACTAGGAGATGTGAAAAAAGACCTAAAAACATGTATTTATAGGCATTTTCACCAAATTACTCATTATTTTAACTTCATAGGCCAACATCCCTCAAAAATTTGAATTAGGTCAGTGATTTTCCCACTCAAAAGTGGAAAATTCCCCAAAAGGGACTAAGTTGCCACCTTGGGCAACTTAGTCCCACCAGGAATTTTTTTGGTGGGTTTCACAAAATTTGAGTGGTTTGAGTAGTATTTGTTGGGATTTAAGTGGTTTGTGAGTGAAATAGGCCTTAAAGTCCAAAATTACGAGCATTAGGGGCCTATAAACATATTTTTTAAGGAGTGATTGAAACAAGGTGTCTAAAGTAGGACCAAATTTATCACAAAATTGTCTCTTTCTTCAAGAGTATACAATTTTTGGTGACATAGTAACAAGTGTCGTATTAGAAGCACAAAGTCTTCTAGATACGACACACCAGTTCCACAAACAACTTGAACAAATGCAAGCACAAATTCTTGCAGATAATTCACCAATGATTACTCAAGCATAAATGTAAATTCAAATAAAGAATGTAACACAAAGTTTACACAAATTTATTTGAAGCCCTTCAGATCTCATCTACTAATCACCACCAATTTGATCAAATTGTAAGATTATTGATTCCAACACAAAGTCTGGTATGCAATTCTTTTCTTTATTGATTAGATTTTCATTCATAAACATGAACACAAAGTTTTATATATCTGCTTCAAAATGGGCAGCCCTTCGTTGCAAAAGACTAAAGGTAAAGATTACAATAGAATTCCCTCTTATTTATAAAAGAGAGGGAAGAGAAAATCTAGGAAATTAGTTGAGTAAAATTAGGAAAGTTAGGTGAGCTAATTTAGGAAAATCTCACCTAACTTTGACTTAGTCAAAAAATTTATGGACATCTTTTTGGGAAAACATCTCATATTTTACATGTAATTATATTTGTTGAAAAGACATTTAAGATGTTGAAAACTATTTACAAGATGTGTAAAGGAAAGCATCAAAATATTCAACACTAGAGATCAAGAGTCTTCATGGTTCCTTGCTTTGGGCGTGGAATTCTTCACACTTCTTCTTGGTCTCCTGTATGAATGCATCATCTGGACCGACACTGTAATCGACAAGGGTGTGAACTCTTGTGATCAACCTTCTAGAAGATGAATGAATTTTCTTGCACTTGTGAAGATGTGTCTTGAGATTATCAAGAGTTAGTTGTATATCACAAATGACATACATTGAGGCTTTTGAAAAGCAGGAATCCTCCACTTGTTGTGTGACAACTTCTTTGTACATCTAGGATAGTTCATTGGCTAGGAGGAAAATATGGTTTTCTTCAAGGAGCTTTCCTGACAACTCCTTAATTCCCTTCTCCAAGATAGGACAATTTCCTTCAACATCTTCTTGAACATGGTGGAGATCTTGGATAAGAGACTTGACCACTTCGATGCGATGCTTGAGTGATTCCCTTACCTTTGTATATTTCTCCTTGTCAGGAATTACCCCAACTTCTACAACTTTATTGAGCTTTGCTTGCTTCATTTGTGTCTAAACTGATAGGAATTCTTCCATCTCTTTTTGCTCTTGGGTTAGAATACTTTCTTCCTTATCAAGCTCTAATTTTAGCTTGGCTATCTGTGTGGCCTTCTCGTCTGCAACAACTATTACATGTGAACCATCTTTTATTAATTCATCAATGAAATCATACAATGCCTTACCTTTGGAGGGAAACTTCTCCACCTTTTGTACTGCTGGTTCCTCAAGGTTTTCAATAGTCATGGGTTGGATATTTCCTAAAAAATTTGCAAGTATCCTCAAAACAACTGCATAGCGTTCGACCTTTTGTTTGTACATGTCTCGGGCTTGTTCCATTTTATCAATCCTTCCTGCCAATGCATCCATGGTTACTTTTGCATCTTCCTTTGCACTTTCATTTGTAACCTTTCCAAGTTGGACTCTTATTATAGTGTAATCCTCCATATTTACATATCCTTCCTCTTGTGGTGGTATACTAATCTCTACATACTTATGACCAACCTTGTCTTCATGAAGGCTTGAGTGCACTTTTTCCTTTTTCTTCCCCTTGGCTTTATGAGGGGCTATCTCTTCAAGATCGAGTTCCTCCGGAGAGATCACTTGTTTTTTTTGCTTCGATACTTGAGATACCAACCGAGGGGGAAGAGAGGAAGTACACGCTTCTTGACTCACCATCAATTCTTGTGTTGCAAGCACTTCTACTGAGAGGATTGGGACTGAAATAATTGGGGTAGTATCTATCATTATTTCCCCAATGGACTACACACCAAGTTAACTCTGCAAAGATTCGTTCATAAATCTGTCAAATTCAACTTCAGAAGCAATGTAAAAAGATGGAGATGATAGACTGGGGATGGATGATGGAGAACTTGACAAAACATTTACATTTGTACATTGGGTAATGTAGGGGGAGTGGAAAGAACGGTTGACACTATAGGGGGGGATGGAGACGTCCACTGCATGTATGGTAGACATGGGAAGAGGTGAAGTAAGAAGAGGAGGTGGAGGAGTGGTAGGATTGGGAGGTGTGTGAGGAACATTTGAAGTTATGGGTGATGACGTTTGGGGAAGGTCTTCGAGAACATTCTCATGTGGAGATAGAGTTTGTTCTTCGTCATGCCTATGTTCCTCTTTTTCACCTTCTTGTTCCTCAGATTCTTGCTCTTCAACATGATCTTCTTCTTCATTTGATTCATCTTCCTTAGAATCTTCTTTAGAAGTTGATTCCTCACTTTCATTTTCTTTTGATTCTTAAGACTCTTGCTCCTCAGAAGCATGCTATTTTCCTTTATCTTGAGAGGGCTCATATTTTGTGGCGTCTTCTTCTACAACTTATCGTGTATCCTTTTTGCCAAGAATGAACTTGATTCTAGGGCCTCTTTGGGAAGAAGAGGGAATAGCCACATACTTATCTTTCATGTGAGTTCCTGTTGTTGGCTGGATTCTACTCTAGGTACTTCTCCTTCTAAATCTATCCTAAAGGCTTTCATCTGGAAACCATGTTTGTGTAACCACTCTACAATGTTAGCCAATATGGGAACAAGCCTCTCCCTGATGGAGATACATTCCTTCTTTGACCATTGTACTACAAGTAAAGGTCTCCTAGAAATCTCATTTTCATCATAGGAAGCATTCATGATGTCACGAGCGTCTTTGAAACCCTCTGGTAGATCAGCAACACCAAGATCCTTGATCTGCTCTACGGTCAGCCTACAGTAACCCATTTTATGGACATCTTCCTGATCTCTACATTCATCCCATATATCTTCAAAGTGGTATCTGTGTCTGTGATCCTTCTTCAATTTCCTATTCACGTCCTAGTAATAAAATACATGTCTATATTTGTATGTCCTTATGGTCATAATTTGCATCTCTGCAGCAACTAACTTTTCCTTTTGCACACTGTGAATGGTATATCTACCAATTGTCAGTGGGAATTTGAAACTAGGTTTGTGAATTCTCATTCATTCTTTGTGAACTGAGATTATTTGTCTACATAACTCCATGAGTATCCACTTATCTAAGGGATACCTGGGCAACATGTAAGGGCACCCAATGTAGCAACCTACCCTCATGTAAGTGAAAGTTGGAAATTGTAAGAATATGCACCTGACCTTGCTTACCACTTTGTAGGCCTTGTTTGACACTCTCTTATTTTAGAGAGTTGGATCAAAACTGTACAGTAGAGGTGCAAAGAAGGCATATGTGACCCTTCTAAAATGATGAAGGCTTTCCTTCAGCTCTAGCTAGTAGAAATACTTATACACTGGTACAGAGTGTTGGTTCTCCTTTGTAGAAAGTCCTAGGAATTGTCTCATCATAGTTGCAACATATACCAAATAAGAAGTCATATATAACTTCAAAGTGGTTGACACATGTATCATTTGATCATGGATCTCATCACTGATTTGGGTTCCCCAATCAATATGAGCCTTCTTTCTCTGTCTGATCTGAATGTATTCATACATCTAGTCCTGAAAATGAGACAATTCTAGCAATCCTTTGACCCTACTCAAGAGAGTGATCATGTCCTTGACATCCTCTTTGAAGTCACTTCGAGGAAGCCCTTTCGACCATCTTGAGATAGTATGCTTGGGTTCTTTCAACCAATGGTTGTTAATCAAATTTTAGCCTTATTCGGATTTGACTCATAGACTTCTTGTGCTTGCTGAATTGAAATCTTTGTGTATTGTTCCATGTGTATAACTCTAAAAACAATGTCAAAGAATTAGGGATCAAGCCTCATTATCACTTTCCAGGGGAGTCTATCACACTTTTTCTTTCCTTGATGTAGTGGGAAGCAACTTGGAGAATGAACTCTATATTGTGAGTTGCAGTTGAGAATGTGGACACCAGATGCAGATTGATATGTACAATGGCTCTTAGGGTCTCTTCTAGGGGCTTTTGTTTAGTCCTTTTCACAAAGTCTTCAAGGTCCTTATGACCAACCTCAGTGTCCTTTATTTCATCCACCTTGGAGATCACCACTATAGGCGGAAAGACACCTCGATACTTATATTTCATTTTTCCCTCTTTCCTAGAAGACAACGAAGGTCTCTTTGCTTTCATCTAGAAGCAATTGGATCAAAAGATGTTACCTTCAAGATCACTTGATGAAATCTAGAGAGAAACTACAAGGATGGTGAATCAATAGGCATTAGTAGAAAAAGAAGCATTGGGAAGCGTGAAGTGAGCAAGCAATGTGGAGAAATCATGAAATGAGTGATTAGGCACAAAAAATAGAGTGAGAGCGAAGAAACGGTGTTTGCAACAAAAATGAAGTGATTTTGAGGTGTTAGAAGAAAAAGTTGTCAAATGTGTAGGAGCATTGAAAATCAGCGCTCCTACACTTAGAAAGATAGTTTTATATGTAAGGGCACTGAAAATCAGTGCCCTTACATGTTCTGCATGTAAGATTGTCAAATGTGTCAAGGCGCTAAAAATCATCACCTTGACATGTTGACTTACTTGAAAAAATGGTGGTGTAATGGCAGCAAAATTTTGCGCTTGAGCATGTCTTCAATGACTTGAAAAAAAATGCATGGGCGGGATTTTTAAGCGTTATTGCATTTGATAGGAAAAGTCACTCCAAGTGTAGGAGCGGTGATTTTGACAGCTCCTACACTTGGAGTCTGGTGAAAGTCTCATGTGGAAGAGTGGGTTTTTTCACTGCTATGTCATTTGAATGACTTGGGATATTTTGTGTTCGAGTGGTGAAAATCATTGCTTGAACATAAAGAGTGATGGTCTTTTGAATACTACGAAGTTCTACCATTTTTGAATGCGTAGACTCAAAATTTTACTGCTTGTGTAATGAGACATTTGAAGATAAAAAGGGACAAAAAGGGAAAAGTACAAGTATTAGGAGAATTCAATTTAAGACACATTGTCATAAGAATGAAAACAAAAATCCTAACAAAATGGCGTGACATAGAAATAGAGGAAAAAATTAATGAGGAAATAGAGGAAAACCGCATGATATGAAAAGAGGGATGAAGATTTTGAAAGTGAAGAGATTCAAATCGAATCTTCAAACAAGGAAAATGAAAATAAACATGAAAAATCAAAACTTACAGAGCTTCTCAGAACAAAAAATAAGAAGGAATCAATAAAGAAAAAGAAGTAATGACATACCTTGCAAAAATGCGAAAACCCTAGCTTGAGTAGCAAAAAAGATCTTCAAGCGTGAGTTTTCTTAGGTCTGGAGATCGCCCAATATGTAGAGGAATGAAAGAATGGTGATTAGAATGAGTTTAGATTAACCAAAAATCACTTTTAAGTGATTTAAAAGAAGTTCATAAATGCAATGTAAGTTGCATTAATTATGGCACTAAAAGAGGTGGAATACATACTCAAGCAGTGATTTTCACCACTTTATCATGTATTTTCAAAGTGAAACAAAAGTGCATAAGTGGTGAAAATCATTTCTCTTGCACTTAGACTTGAGAGAAAAAAAGAGTGCACAAGTGGTGATTTTCACCGCTTGTGCATATTTTAGTGACTTTAAATAAACATGCACAAGCACTAAAAATCAATGCTTATGCACTTGGACTTAGAAAATTTTGCAAACTCTAACATGTAGGAGTATTGAAAATTAGCACTCCGACATGTTTTCCAATTTTCACAACTCCCAAAGGTTGGAAGCTAACGAAGATGCTCATTTCAAAGTTCTTCGAAAGACGGACGGGGGAGGACACTCAAACAAATTGTTTGAGATTTTGGGACGCACATTGAGGTGGATTGAAAATTGCCTCATTTTTTGTTCTTAAACATCACGAAACTATGAAACAGACAAGCTTCATAGGGTGTTTATTCATGAATCAAGCATTGCTAGATTCAATGATAACACTCTTCAGAAGTGAGTTTAGCACAGGAGCAGTACCTTCAATCAGATAAGGAAAATTCAAACCCTTCTACAGACAACCTTCAGTTGGATGTGGGGTGTTCTTCGACTCTGGGTGGATGGAGTATGCCACAGGCTAAAATGGTGGACACTATCAAATTGCAACAGAATGTGATTGGGAAGGGTTGGTAGGAGGTACAAAGTAAGAAAAAGAAAATCCTCAAGTCTGAATTGTATTAGATTCAATTGCAATTGCGTGCTCACACCAACCTCGATGTCTAAAATTCAACTTAAAATAGGGAGATGTGTTTGTACCTTTCTGCTACAATTTTGCATCTTGGCCATTGGCCATTTATGTACGCTTTAAATTTAATCAATAAAATTTCTCTTACGGATCAAAAAAAAAATTTAATGCACAAATCTATATTTTTACAATTATCAAAAGATGAAATGAAAATTGTCAATTTAGTATACTCGTGAAGTGGTATGAAAATTTGGATGGTAGTGCCACTAGCATTTTATGTTATTGACACATATATTTTAACTTTTGAATGACTCGAATTACATCTAAATAAATATAATATTACACCTTGAAATGTAGAAAATGGAATCCTAGGTCCTTAATGCAAAGAACCTAGGGTAGCAAGAGGCCCTTTTCCTAGGATTTTATTAAAGAGGGAGATCAACAAGATGAATATATTAACTATCAACCATGAAGGTGAGCCAATTATACCTATATCTCCTTCTTTTGGGGTATTGGAAATGGATTGGAATGATTTGGAATGATTAACCTAATTAGACTATATGACCTAATATATAAAAAAATGCAAGATCCTGACAAATAATAGACTAAAACAACAGTCTATAGCAGAGCTGGAAAGTACAAGAGACTATTTACCTATCCTAGTAAATAGTTGGCTTTGAGCTAAATAGGAAGATTGGGATGCCTAGGGTGTATGGGTCCCTAATAGGGTGTTCTGCTCAACTTTTGGGGTCCTTTGATGACAAATCTGAAATTCTGATTTTTGATTACAGAGTTGTCAAAATGTTAGATAATTCTATAGGTGAGTTTTTGTGGCTTGGAAAGATTTAGGACTTTGAATGCAATAATGAACAATTTGTCTTCAATCTTCCTTTAATCCTCTTCAAACCTAAGATTTGTACATTCACAAAGAGAAGAAATGTTAATTCATTTAGGGGCTTGCCTCAGTAAAGCCTCGTGTAAGTGTTTCCACTTCCAAAATGGCAATATCAATGATAAAAGGATAATTGAAAGGAATAAATGGTGAAATCACTAAGTGTTGCAACTCACCACCCTTCAATGGCTTCCTTGAAGGACTGAAGTCATACACATCACCTCAAGGACTTGGATCTTTCTTGCTTGATTTATTGGATTGCTTTGGAGACCTATAAAAGGGGTTAGCCTTCATAAAACAATGATAATATGACAACATGAACTCACATACACTTTGGCATGATGCTTGGATCTTGGATTGCTGCAATAAATCACTGAAATGATACTCTTGTCTTTCTCTTGACAATAATGCTTACTCATAAATCTCCTTGTTTTCTTCTAGTTTCAAATGGTGAAAAGATTGGGTATTTATAGGAATTTATCCAATTTCCAAAAAAATAGATTCTACAAGCCAGCATTTAAAATTTGAAATTTGAATGTTAAAATGTTGACACCAACATGCCCAAAATTGGGTCCTAGCTAAGAAGGGGGACCCATATGCCCAAGGGTGTATTATTCATGGCCCTTATTTCCAGGACATTGAGTGTCGAGGACAACACATGAATTAGATGCATTTATTTGATTCTTGCAATTTATTGAAAAGTGATTCAAATGAACTCTAAAATGCATTATTTAGGAAATTGGGGACTCAATTAGGCTGAATAAATTAAGGGGACAAATATAGAGTGAAATTGTCATGGGTGACAATTTACAACGATACACTTATGTAGTGAGAGTATGAACTTACACTCAGACTCACACAAAGTAGAAAACATATGTCAAAAGGAGTCGAACGATTATCCAAATATTGAAGAGATTGGATGAAAAAGGATCTATAGGGAGTGCACAAGCCCCTAGGATCTAAGATCCCATGGAAAACCAACATAAGCACAAATGAACATGCACATGCATGAAATACAGCAAGACAACACAAACAAACATACATATCAAAAAAAACAAAGCATACACAATGAAAACACATGACATAACATAAAATATGAATCATGATGAAATGAAAACAAACACAATGTAAACATAATGCCAACACAAAGAAGACACATGAAAAACACTCAAAAATACACAACAAAACACAAAGGTAGTACTAAAGGATTTGAGTTAGTAAGGAAAAAAGATCTTAGTATTAATTTGTCTCAAATGTCAAATGCCATCTATTGAATAAATGTTAGTTAAATGAATTCTCCTATGAGGACTAACAAGTTGTGTTATCCCAAATTACTCATGAGCCACATGGATCCATTGGCTAGCAAGTTGTGTTATGCTAAGTGTCTAGGAAATATGATGGGTTTCACAAGGCTAGCAAGGTGTGTTATGCTAGATACTTATGAAACACATGGCTCCACTAGAAATCAAGGTGTGTTATGCTGAATGGCCATGTTAAAAGGGGTTCATGACTCACACCACAACAAATTGTGATATTTTCTAGGTGAATCACAAATAGGAAGGCATGTGGGCTAGTGAATTTCAATATTCACTAGGTGAGCCCCCAAGACAAGGTAGCAAAATGAGAAACACACTAGGTCTAGTAAGGACCACTTTTCACTAGGTATGTAGCAATAACCATACCAAGAGTTATACAACTTGATAACTCTAATAAGGTGGTACAAAATTATCAAAATTTTGTGTCAATGCCACACTAATTTTGATGAGGGCCACACTGCCCAAAACCCACACAAATCACAACAATAGGTACCAACATAGAAGATACGAGACAAAGAAATAAATCACTTTCAATTATTTTTGGGAAATGAAATTATAGATTCAAAACTTACATGCTACAGCCTCATGGGTTTGATTCATTACAACAAAATCAACTCTAAAAACAAAATATATTATTCAGAGCCACAATCTGCACTAATGGAGCCACCATCTACAACCTCGACTTAACCCTTTTATTTTACCCAATAATCGCCCTAGAATGTTCTAGAAAGTTCAACTTTCCCTTTTTTTTGGTGCCAAAAGTCTCGTTAATTGATTTCTTGCCTAGGAAGAAATTTTAATGAAATTCACTTTTTAGTGGGCCAACTTTGCGAGGCGATAAATTTTGCTCTAGGTGTCTGATTTGCTATTATAACATATCGTTGCAAAGCTCTTGAAGAGATCTACAACACCAAACCCACTAGAGGTCAGCTCGTTGAATTTTTTAGTTGTTTCTGGGCCTCTAAGATTTTCTATTTGAATTTGAAGCTGCATTGGAGAAATTTCTTGGGACAAAAACTTCAATATCTCCCAAACCATGCAGGGTATTGAGACAATTCTTTCGCAACCAAAAATGTTTTTTAGTTCTCCTTGGGGTAAATTTCCAGGTTCATACGATCCCATTTAGGTTGACTTACTAAAAATAGTAAGTGATCTTTTTTGCCTTTTTTGAATTTTGACTGTCTTACACCCCTTAAGTGTCATCATGGGACTCAAAACAACTAAAGAAAATAAGAAAATAACATTTTTTGGGTGATGCAAGATTGTCCTACACTTTTGGATGCTCTTGCATCAGACACCCAGGGTAATTTGAAAAGTGACCCTGTCACTTCTCAAGAGTTAGAGGGAAACCAAGATGGTTAACCTTAGCCTCAAACAACCACGATGCATCTTCAACAAGCCTTCCTCTCCACTTCACCAAGTACTCTACATATTGCCTATTTCTTGTGCTTCTACCCACACAACTATCCAAAATTTCTTCTATCTCCTCATTTTTTGAAGTAGGTGTTGGGATATTCCACTGTGCTTCTATTATTTCTTCATCAATTCCTACTTCATGATATTTTGTTAAATCTAAAATGTTTAAACATGAGTGAAATATGAATTCCATCAGGAAAATCTACCTCATGCATTTCCTTAATCATGCTTCTTCAAGATTTTGCATGGTCCAAACTTCTTCATATTTAACTTGTATGTACCAATTGGAAACCTCTCCTTTCTCAAATGAACCATAACTTCATTTCCTACTTGGAACTCAAGTTATACCTCCTTTTTTGATCTTCCTTAGTCTTATATCATGAGTTTATCTTATTGATATGTTTCTTCACCTCTTCGTGCAAATTCTTTAGGTGCT
Organism: Sequoia sempervirens; assembly: GCA_007258455.2. Classification (NCBI taxonomy): domain Eukaryota; kingdom Viridiplantae; phylum Streptophyta; class Pinopsida; order Cupressales; family Cupressaceae; genus Sequoia; species Sequoia sempervirens. The sequence continues at coordinate 132,418 of VDFB02055254.1, forward strand.
CAACAAAATATTTAGCCTTAGCACTACTCTTCTCCCCCTTATCTATCTTTCTTAGTTCAGAATCAGTTCTTGGACTACTCCCATACACAATTTGGAATGGTGATTTACCAATGCTAATGTTGACATAATTGTTGTAAGAAAATTCTACCAGTGGTATAATCCAATCCCATCCCTTTGGCTTATCTCCTACTAAGCATCTTAGCAGGTTACCCAATCTCCTATTCACCACCTCTGTTTGTCCATCAGCTTGTGGATGGTGTATAGAAATAAACATCAAATCTATCTTCAACTTTTTCCATAACATCCTCCAGAAATAACCAGCAAATTTGTTATCTCTGTCTAAAACTATACTCTTCGGTAGACCATGTAGTCTCACCACCTCTCTGAAAAAGAACTCTGCAGTATGAATGTCATCACTAGTATTATGACATGGAATGAAATATGCCATCTTTGAAAATCTATCCACCACCAAAAATATGGAATCATGCCCTCTCTATGTCCCTAGCAAGCCAAGAACAAAATCCATGCTAATTTCCTCCCATGGCCTCTCAAGTGCAGGTAATGGCTGATACAATCTAGTATTCTGACTTGTTCCCTTCGCCATCTAACATACTCTGCAACTTGTACAAATTTCTTCACATCCTATTGTAACTGTGGCCAATAATAATTCTCACTAACAAGAGCAATGGTCTTTGATGAGGTAAAAATAACCTCATCATGATAATACCATAAAGACCTGGTTCATACATGCAAAATCTCTATCCTCTGCCAATTAATTAAATTTAGGAGAAGTAATTGCTTAATTTTTAGTGAGAAATTGTATAAACTTTATTTCTTTTGATTCCTTGAAGTATTTTGCCAATACATATTTAATGGGTTTTTTAAAGTGTTTTGTAGATAATAATTGGTCAATCAAAGTTGTAGATTGAAGCATCCAACTAGCACATGCTCCAGAATAGGCTGAAGATATGCGTTGGAAATATGCTCCAGAACTTTAGGGTGATGGACCGAAGATGTAGTTGTTCTTAAAGTTGTTATTTCTGTTATCCTTTCAATTAAAGACTTTATGGCTCAACTTGAGCCTCTTAAATACTGTGTAATAGGTTTAAAGATATACGAGTTATCCGTAGATCTGTTCTAGATATTTTCAATGGTTATCCACACCATCTGAAATATAGGATGTAGTTACAGTTTCTCTATAAAATATATGATCTTTAGAAGTAACATATACAGTGAAAAAGTAATGTTATACTATCAGAATGTTTTTGAGGTTTATGAATAAAGAGATTGTTATCTAAAATTTTGAGTTATGAGTCATGGATGATAACTACAATTGATAGAAGTGTTTCTGAAATAGTTGTGAATGTGAGCTGAGAATGAATGTGATAACCCACAAGCTGGCCACTTGACGGGAGTAGATAAGTGTTTTCTTTTATTATAATGTTGTTCTCTAGAGAATCATTAAGTTTACTGTTATGAATACTTAGTTCTGAAGTATTTGTTACCTTTTCACTTCCGTAGTTTCTGTTATTAACTGTTAGAATCTTTATTGTTAAGAATTTTTTTTGTGGATTGCTATAAGTTTTTATGCTTTTATAATTTTCCAGCTTCTTAGTTTAGTTGTTTCTATGCTCTTTAATTTAGTTATTATGCTTTCTAAATTAATTTTCTTACGCTTTTAGTTCAAACATTTTCTATTTTCTTAGGAATAAATTACTTTGCAGTTTTATAGTTAGATAGTTTGAAGTTAGAATTAATATTAAGTTGTTCTTAAAAGTTAGAAAACCTAAGGGAGATACTCCAAACTTCTTCTATTGCAAATTACCTTGAACACTACCCGGTCGACAAATTGAATATTATACTCTAAAGTAATGGGACCTAATGATAGCCTATCAGTCTTATCTTGACCAAAATGTCCATCCAATCCTCCACTATGTTTTTCCTTGATTAGATTCTCTCTCCTAAAACTCCTAGGAATGCACAATTGGCTTCCTCTAAACAACATCCCATCTTGGACTAATAAATCTAACCATCTTGTCCTATCTAATGTAATAGGTCCCAAACAATCCCTCCAATCCTTTGCAAAGTCTGGATCTTTAGGATACAAACTCTTTAGTTCATTGAACCCAACAACCTCTATATTCATCTCTATCAACAAATTTTTCCTTCTACTCAAGGCATCTGCAACTCTATTTGACCTTCCATTCCTGTGCTTCAAAACAAAAGTATAACTCTGCAAAAACTCAACCCATTTTAAGTGCCTTTGGTTTAACTTTCCTTGACTATTGAGATACCACAAAGCCTAGTGATCAATATATAAAACAAATTACTTTGGAAAAAAATAGTGTCTCCATTTCTTCAAAGCCTGAACTATAGCATAAAACTCCTGATCATAGACATAATATTTCTTCTTAGCATCATTCAACTTCTCACTAAAATAGGCAATAGGCTTACCTTCTTGACTCAAAATAGCTCCTATGGCAATGCCACTAGTATCACAATCTACCTAAAATACCTTATTGAAATCTAGAAGTACCAAAACAGGTTGCTTTGTAACTTTCTTCTTCAACATATGAAAAATTTTGGCTGCTCCTATAGTCCACTTAAACTATTTTCTATCCCCTCTCATTGCTTCAGTTAGAGGTGCACAAATACTACTAAAATTTTTAATAATTTTTTTTGTAAAAGCTTGCTAGACCATGAAATGACCTTACCTCCATATTATTCCTTGGGTTAGGCCTTCAATGATAGATCTCACCTTATTTGGATCCATTTTAAGATCATCCGCTAAGAAAACAAATCCCATATACACCAACTCTCTCTTCACAAAATTACATTTCTTCAAATTAATCAACAACTTCTCCTCCCTTAGCTTCTAAAAAACTCTTCAGATATGCTTCAAATGCTCCTCCAATGTCTTACTAAAAATAAAAATATCATCCAAATAAACAATAACAAATTTCCTAAAATTTATTTCAATACCTCATTCATAATCTGCATAAATGTGCTCAGTGCATTGGTTAGCTCAAAAGTCATGACTAACCACTCATAGAAGCCTTCCTTGGTTTTAAAGGTTGTTTTCCATTCATCTCCTTCTCTAATTTGGGTCTAGTGATATCCGCTCTTCAAATCTATCTTCTTGAAGTACTCAACTCCACTCAAACAATCCATAATGTCATCCATTTTCGGCAAGGGAAATCTATACTTGATGGTGATCTTGTTGATGGCTCTAGAATTTGTACGCAGTCATCATTCCCCATCCTTTCTTTGGTGCTTGTACTGCAGTTACTACACATGGGCTCAAAATCTCTCTAATCAATCCCTTCTGCAACAACTCTTGCACTTGTCTATTCAACTCTTCATTCTCTGTTGGAGTCATACGATGAATTGCCTTATTCAGAAAACTAGCTCCATGAATTAGGTCCATTTGATGACTAATCTTTCTTATTGGAGGCAAACCTTCAAGTACATTATCAAAATTAATAGCTTGAAACTCATTCAAAAAATTTGAAACCTCTACAGGTACCTCAGTAGTATCTTCTTTATCAATTCTAGGGATCAATGCAAAACACATATGCTCATGCCTCATACCTTATAGGAACTTTCTTCCATCAACCAAACAAATTCTTGCATTACTACATACATTTTCCTTTGCCTCTTTCAAGGGCTTCAAGTTATGACGAACCCCATCCTTTGTCAAAGAATAGGTGTTGGCATGTCCATCATGTATTGCTCGTCAATCAAATTGCCACGGTCTGCCTAACAACATATGAAAAACATCCATAGGAATAATATCACACAATACCTCATCATGGTAATTTCCAATCTTGAACTTTACCAAACATTGTTCATTTACCAAGGCTTTATGATCCTTCTGCAACTAAGCAATACGATATGGGTTGAGATGCCTTCTTCTCTCCAACTACAACTTACTAACCATTTCTTCTGAAATAAGGTTATTAGTACTACCTCCATCAATAATTACATTGCAAACTTTACCTTCACGCTTACATCTAGTGTGAAAAAAATTCTTCCTTTGAGTTGGTTCCTTCTCCTCATTCAGCAAGGCTCTTCTAGTAACAAGAACCTTTCCTCTTTCTACATCCTTAGAATGTGAAGACTCGGCATCTTCATCTACATGTGCAACTCATGCATTACCATTAGGTCTTCTATTTGTCCTTCCTTGATGTTGAGGACACTCATAGGCTCTATGTCCTTCTTCTCCACACTAGAAATAGGTTCCATGAAAGTCTCCTCTTCTTGGTCCTTGTTTAGATCTTCCTCTTCCTCTTTGGTCTCCATTATTTTGATCATAAGGATGGTAGGTGTTATCTCCTTTCTAGTTTTGGCTGCTACTGGATCCTTCACCCTTCTTTTGATCTTCATTTCGACCTCCATAAGACCGTCCACTAGTCTTTCCACCATAGCCTCCACCTCATTATTTTTTCTCAAACCTATTGTTCAATCATTCTTCAACCTTTATAGAAAACTGATAAGTGTCCTCAATGGTGGTTATTCTTACCAATGCCAATCATTCTTGTATGCTTGGCTTCAACCTATTAATATAATGAGAAACTTCCTCTTTATTTGACTCAGAATGTCCTGTCTGAATCAGGACCTTGTGAAATTCCTCTATATATTCCTTCATCGTCCTTGCTCCTTGCCTCAATCTTTACATCTTCTTGAGCAACTCCAATTCCTAATTGTCTGGAATAAATTGTTTCTTCAATTTTGACACCATTCTACCCCATTTGGAAATTTTATCTTTCCTTTATCTTCCTCTTTCTAACTAGACCTCTTTCCACCATATACTAGTGTGACCTTTCAATTTTGTCTTTGCAAACCTCACTCTATGAGGATCTTCAATCTCCTCAAACTCAAAAAATTCCTCCATGTCATTGATTCAATCGATCAATTCTTCAGGATTCAAAATTCCCAATGCTTGAGATCGCTTAAAGCAATATTCTTTCTCTAGGATCCATTGGGTCTTATTCTTCCTCTTCCATTTCATCTTCATTGCCATCTCTTTCTTGTTGCACATCTCTTCTTTGAACCTCTTGATACAAGGTTTCTAATTTCCTTTTAAGGGCTTTTATTTCATCTCTAGGTGGATCTCTTCCTCCACAACCTCGACCTCTACCTTTGCCATGCTGGGCAAGTCTTGGAGGCATCTTGAACTCAACCCACACTCATGGGTTCTACTACAATAGCCTCACGTTTGACGCTCTATTACAGGCCACTTGATGAGGGCCACACTGCCCGAAACCCACACAAATCACAACAATAGGTACCAACACAGAAGATGCGAGACAAAGAAATAACTCACTTTCAATTATTTTCAAGAAATAAAATTACAGATTCAAAACATACATGCTACAACCTCATGGGCTTGATTCATTACAACAAAATCAACTCTAAAAATAAAATATATTATTCGGAGCCACAATATGCACTAATGGAGCCACCATCTACAACTCTCACTTAACCCTTTTATTTTACCCAATAACCACCCTAGAATGTTCTATAAAGTTCAACATTCCCTTTTATTTTGGCACCAAAAGTCCCGCTAATTGATTTCTTGCCTAGGAAGAAATTTTAATGAAATTCACTTTTTAGTGGGCCAACTTCGTGGGGCCATAACTTTTGATCTGAGTGTCGGATTTTCTATTATACCAATTATTTGGAAATCTCTCGAAGAGATCTACAACACCAAACCCATCGGAGGTCAATTCATTGACTTTTTGAGTTGTTTCGGGGCCTCTAGGATTTTCTATTTGAATTTGAAGCTGCATCGGAGAAATTTCTTAGGATGGAAACTGTAATATCTCCCAAACCGTGCAAGGTATTGAAATGACTCTTTCACGACCGATTTTTTTTTTTTAGTTCTACTCCTTGGGGTAAATTTTTAGGTTCATATGAGCCCATTTAGGCTGACTTACTAAAAATAGTAAGTGACCATTTTTTGCCTTTTATGATTTTTGATTGTCTTACACCCCTTAAGTGCCATCATGGGACTCAAAAAAACTAAAGAAAATAAGAAAAAAACTTTTTTTAGGTGATGCAAGATTGCCCTACACCGTTGGATGCTCTTGCATCAGACACCCAAGGTAATTTGAAAAGTGACCCTATCACTTCTTAGGAGTTAAGAGAGAAACCAAGATGGCTAACCTCAGCTTCAGACAACAATGATGAATCTTCAACAAGCCTTCCTCTCTACTTCACCAAGTACTCTGCATATTGCCTATTTCATGTGCTTCTACCCACACGACTATCCAAAATTTCTTCTATCTCCTCCTTTTCTGAAGTAGGTGTTGGGATATTCCACTATGATTCTATTATTTCTTCATCAATTCCTTCTTCATGATATTCTATTAAATTTGAAATGTTAAACATAGGTGAAATATGAATTCCATCAAGCAACTCTACCTCATATGCATTTCCTGAATCATGCTTCTTCAGGATTTTGCATGGTCCAAACGTCTTCATCTTTAACTTGTTGTATGTACCAACTGGAAACCTCTCCTTTCAAAATGAACCATGCCTTCATCTCCTACTTGGAACTCCTTATACCCATTTTTTGATCTGGCTTAGCCTTATATTGTGAGTTCATCTTATTGATATGTTTCCTCACCTCTTCATGCAAATTCTTTAGGTGCTCAGCAAAATCTTCAATCTTAGTACTACTCTTCTCCCCCTTATCCATCTTTCTCAATTCAAAATTAGTTCTTGGACTACTCCCATACACAATCTAAAATGGTGATTTACCAGGGCTCCTATTGACAAAATTGTTGTAAGAAAATTTTGGATGTGGTATAATCAAATCCCATCCCTTTGGCTTATCTCCTACTAAGAATCTTAGTAGGTTATCCAAAATCTTGTTCACCACCTTTGTTTGTCCATCAGTCTTTAGATGGTGTGTAGAATTGGACTTCATATCTATCTTCAACTTCTTCCATAACGTCCTCCAAAAATAACCAACAAATTTGGTATCTCTGTCTAAAACTATACTCTTTGGTAGACCATATAGTCTCACCACCTCTCTGAAAAATAACTCTGTAATATGAACAACATCATTGGTTTTATGACATGGAATGAAATGTGCCATCTTTGAAAATCTATCCACCACCAAAAATATGGAATCATGCCCTCTCTATGTCCTTGAAAATCCAAGAACAAAATCCATGCTAATGTCCTCCCATGGCCTCTCAAGTATAGGTAATGGTTGATACAATCTAGTATTTTGACTTGTTCCCTTCGCCATCTGACATACTCTACAACTTTGACAAATTTCTTCACATCATGTTGTAACTGTGGCCAATAATAATTGTCACTAGCAAGAACAATGGTCTTATCTCAACCAAAATGTCCATCCAATCTTCCACTATGCTTTTCTTTGATTAGATTCTCTCTCCTAGAAATCCTAGGAATGCACAATTGGCTTCCTCTAAATAACATCCCATCTTGGATTAAAAAATCTAGCCATCTTGTCCTATCCAATGTAATAGGTTCCAAACAAGCCTTCCAAGCTTTTGCAAAGTCTGGATCTCCAGGATACAAACTCTTTAGTTCATTAAACCCAACAACTTCTATATTCATCTCTATCAACAAATTTTTCCTTCTATTCAAGGCATCTACAACTCTGTTTGACCTTCCATTCCTGTGCTTCAAAAAAAAAGTATAACTCTGCAAAAACTCAACCCATTTTAAGTGCCTTTGGTCTAATTTTCCTTGAGTATTGAGATACTGCAAAGCCTAGTGATCAATATATAAAATAAATTCTTTTGGAAAAAAATAGTGTCTCCATTTCTTCAAAGCCCGAACTATAGCATAAAACTCCTGATCATAGACAAAATATTTCTTCTTAGCATCATTCAAATTCTCACTAAAATGGGCAACAGGCTTACCTTTTTGACTCAAAACAACTCCTATGGTAGTGCCACTAACATCACAATCTACCTGAAAGACCTTATTGAAACATGGAAGTGCCAAAACAAGTTTCCTTGTAACTTTCTTCTTTAACATATCAAAACTTTTGGCTGCTCCTATAGTCCACTTAAACTCTTTTCTATCCCCTCTCATTGCTTCAATTAGAGGTTCATAAATACTACTGAAATTCTTAATAAACTTTCTAGAAAAGCTTGCTAGACCATGAAATGACCTTACCTCTGTAACATTCCTTGAGGTAGGTCATTCAATGATAGATCTCACCTTCTCTGGATCCATTTTAAGAGCCTCTACTGAGACAACAAATCCCAAATACACCAACTCTCTCTTCACAAAACTACATTTCTTTAAATTAATCAATGATATCCTCAACAAGATCATATTCTTTACCACTATGCTACAAAATTTTAGGTGCGGTTGGGAGATATGGTTGAGGGAATGGAATGGATGTTGGATTTTGTTTTGGTTGCTTATTGTTTCTGGTGTTATACATGTGAGCTAAAGTGTGATAACTTGGTTGTTGTGACACATGATTACTAGAAAGTTGTTTTGCAAAGCCTAGGATGTGACCATGAGGTTTAGGAGGTCATATAATGAGAGGAATCTTAGCAGGTCCAAAAGGAGTTTTGGAGGTCCAATGATTAGAGGACTCTTAGGAGGTCCAAAAGGAGTTTTAGGAGGTCCAATAATAAAAAGAGATCTAATAGACAATTGTGCATTCATAACCTCAACAAATTTAACTTTTTCTTGATGATCTTCTATTGAGGGGGATCTAATGTCATCTTAGCATCTTCATTTATGAAATCCATAAATGTATCAATGCATCCTCTTTTCCAACAATATCTTCCCAAGTAGGAGAGGTAGGGAGATAAACGAACAAGATCCTCATGATGCTCAATGATTAGATCTTCTAACACCAAGATATCTTCTTCACAAATAGGAGAGATATTGGGAGTAGAACAAACATGATTTTCATGATTGTCAATGATTGCATTCTCTCCCACCAAGATAACATCACACATAGGAGAGATAGTGGGAGAGGGATCGATGAAAATTAACAAAAAGGGATAGATGAACTCATTCTCACATGCTTGTAACAAAAAATATTTAAAATGCTGAGCAAGATCTGACAATAGAACATGAATTATGATAACAAAAGATTTTTACAATGAGAGCATGATGTAAACAATTATCCTATAGATCTGAAGTGCACAAAAAATTCAAACCTCTATTGTTTTTAGTAATGTGAAGCCAATAATATTACTTTTTACAAAGAAATGCAACAAGTAATATAATTTAGGACTTGCCATAAAGATAAAACTAAGTGAAAAATACCTTAAAAAAAGGTCTTGGCTGTAAACCAGTAGGAGTAGATATTGTTAAAAGGAAAATGGGATTTAATGATTTCAAGTCCTAATATCTGAGTTGACCCTACCAGATATATAAATACCCAAAAAATGTTCCATCCCTTGACCAAGTGTTGATGACAACCATGATTTAGTCATATCAAGACACAATCTTTGAATAACAATCCCCCTTAGCAAATAGGGGCAACAATACTCATTACCAAATAGAAGTACACTATGGGATCAAAACTAAGTGAGGGTGGGGATCCGTAGATCAATCAATAGGGAAGAGAATAATGCATATATGTATTGAGAAATGAAAGGATTTCTCAGAAGGGATTGAAGTGATTAAGCCCTAGAGATCAAAAGTTCACTGTAAGGAAGAAGGAGACGAGAATCAAGTGTGAAGAGGGAATGGAGAGGAAGAAAGATGAGAGGAAACAGTTAGGGAGACAAAATAAATGATGTGCATTTAGCAAATATGATGGGTAAAGTGATAGAAAGTAATGATGGGAAATACAAGCTAAGGGAAACACATATTTTCTGGTGCAAGAGTAACATAGTGAGAATGTGCTTAAGAAGGATTTTTTGACTCCCAACAAAGTAATTAATAAGATTAAAACCAACACAATGCCATGAAGAGACAATGGAGTTTAATATGGGACACAAAATCTCAAAAAATGAATATAAAACAACTTGAGAGTCAAAGAGTATATGTTAAGGATTATCATATACTACGTAGGAGAGAGATTTGAAAACAAGTTGTCATTATGGATAAACTAATGGGAATGGGAAAAAGACAATACATTTTCTTATACCATCCATAAAAAAAGTTGAATAACTTGCAGATGAGAAGAGGTGAAACCAATATAATTCAAAGGGTGGATATGTTTTTGATCATATGAGAATATTTTTAATTTTCAATTAGCAGTTCTCATTTAATCTCGTTATCACCTCAATTAGATTTTGCAAAATTCATTTGTCCATATTAACGCTCATGGATTCTACATTTACCAAAGATAATTGGAACACAATTGTTGCTTGCAATATAGATCTTTTTAAAGTGGTCTATGATGGGAATTAAATGTTATTTTTCAATTTTGAGTTTTAGAAATTATTGATTTTTATATAAAATTGTATAAGATGTCTCTTGGGTAAAAATATTTTGAAATAACCTTAATCAAACCAACATTTTTAGTATTATCCTTCCATGAGTCTATATAATTCTAGCAAATCACGCTTCATATTTTTATTATATATAAAATTCTATTTAATATTAGAAATAAATATAATAATTTTTTAATCAATAATATCTAAAAAAATAATTTATTTATGTATTCATGGGCTCACAAATTTGGAAGTTTATTCATGTTTGTCTGGCTTATCTTTTTTGCTATGAAGAAAGTGTGTTCAAGGATAAAAAATAGTTCCAAGAGTTATTCTACATTTTTCTTGCCTTTGTAGAATGGTTTATAATGCAAACTTTAAATCCTCAAAACTTTGTATATATGAAAGGTCTGAAAGCTATCATGAAAACTCCAATGAGTGGGCAGTAAATTTCATAAATATTGTGACAATACAAGGGTGTGAATGTGGGCTAAATTTCATAATGAATAAATATTGCAACACAATGAACCTATTCCTATTATATAATCCAATCATATAAAATGATACAAAATGAATTTATTATTATAAACACACAACAATAAAATAACTAAATGGATGCCTACACATTGATATATTGGTGTTTCCTATATAGATTATGTAATAGGATAGATATTTGCTAGTTATATGTGTACATTGGTAAGATTATAAGATTATCCAATAATGAAAAAGAGGTTATGGGAGATTATATTTTTAAATTTAACTGTATATAAATTATATAAAAGAAGTTAAAGATGACCAACCTTTAAGATTTTCATGTGAGATTAATGCTAAATTATTATTAGTATATATTTTTTTAAATATATATATTTTACAATTGCTGCTTCAATCTATTCATGATAGAATTTCAATTGTGAGGAATATTGAAGAAGGGAAGATCGATATTGTTGTGCATTGCACAAGGGTTCTGAAGATTGCTGCCAACGTGTGGTGGGGGAGACTTGGCTCTCCCCCATGAAGGTAATTTCCCTTTGTACCCTTCGATGTCTGCCCTCAGTCTTTTCCCTTCCACTGCATTTTTTCCTATGTGTTTTCCTTTCTGGGTTTATGTGGGTTGTGTGTGGAAGGCTGCGATTCTCTGTCGGCTTGAAAGTCTATAGAAGCGTGTGTTCCCTCATGGAGGGGGGGACTCCTCCCCCCAACTCGAATGAGGATTTGTTAGAAGGGGCCGAAGGAGTTAAGCTAGTTAATACGCCTTTGTCCTTTCATGATGTCATTGTTCTTGAAACCCCGTGGTGTTTGGAAAATGCAAAGTTTGTGTTCGAAAAAGTGGATGAAGAAGGTGAGAATGCTAAAAATGGTCGGCCACAAGGTGAGTATCCTCCAGAGACCACTATTATTTCTCCCAATGTTGAAATGCTTAATCATATACACACTGAGAGGGGTAGGTTGGCAAGGGCCGTGGTCTTCTTGGCTATGGTGGATCCTGACAATCTCCTCGCTAGGAAGTATTTAGACAACTGGTTCAATGTTGTATGGAATAAAAAGCTCAATATTCAAATTTTTTTAGGTAGAATGATTTAGAGAGGATTATTTTTAATCTATTTCAAAAATAATGATATGCAAAGTAGAGTTTTGAAAAAACCCTATTGGAGCATTGGGAAATCAATATTTAGGGTTCTACCCTAGACACTCGGGGCCAACTGTTATGAAATTCTTGCACTTTCTAACCCTAGGTGGCTGTTAATCAGAGATATCCCTCAAGACATGTGGTCCTTTGTTCCCCAAATCTTGGCACCCTTTGGAAATGTTTTTCGAGTCGATAGACCCAAAGTGACTCTACCTGACATGAATGCTAGGGCGCTCGTCTCTCTCAACCCAAGGGTTGAGTTACCAAAGAATATTGGTCTAAGAATTGAAAAAAAAATTCATATCTACCTAGTGGAGGTTCTTGGAGGGTTGGGGGCCTGTTATCTCTGTTGTAGAGAGGGACACCTTCAAAAAAATTGTCCTCTTTTGCAGGGCTCTCTTGGATCTGCAAACCCTTGCTCTTTAGCATCTAATCTTGGGCCGAAGCAGCCGACTGTTGAGTTCATTTCACCCAACCCCCCTAGTCCTCTTGGCTCTTCACCGTAACCCTCCTCTAGTTTTCCTTCTCTGTCTCGTACCCCCTTGTCTTCAAAGCTTGACTCAGCTTTTCTTGCTTCTGACGTTGTGCCTCCTCCCTACTCTTCCCCTGCCATCGGCTCCACTCTGGAGGTTTCTACCCGCAACCGCTTTGAACCCTTGTGTTTTGTTAAGCCTACCCTGCTCTCACAGTTAGTTGGGCCTGTGTCCCGTGAAGACCCTATTACTCCTCCCTTTGCTCTTGTTGTGGTTTCCAACCTTGGTTCAGTCTCGAAGGCTCCTCCCATTGCGCTTGGGGGGAGTTCTTTTGGTTCTGGAATTGTTAGAAAAAATGCTTAGCAATTGGCTATTGAGAACTTAAGAAAGAAAGGAGAAAACCATAGAAATAATAATAAAGTGGAAATTATTAAGACTTATATTAATGGTGTCATGGTCAATGAAGAAACCATCATCCCTATCTCTAGCAGCCTTGTCTCTGATTCTGCAATAGATGTTAAATTTTATGATGTGAGTAAAGAGTCACCATTGGAAGAGATGCTTGAATCTCTTTCTGATATGGTCAAAAAGTGGTCGGTAGACAAGACAAACCCTTCCAAAGAACCCGTTGACTCCTCTAACCCAACTAGGGTTCCTGCTGATAGTATTGTTGAGCTTGGTGGTGAGGGGACCCCTGGAAAATCTGTTGACCTCATTAACAAGACTCAAGCTATTAAGCCTAAGGACTCCAAGGTCACACTCGTGCTTAAGGAGAAATCTAGAAAAGAGGTGGGATTAGATCGCACTAAGAATGCCCTTATTCCTCTTAATGAACCTAAGAAAAGAGGGAGAAAAAATGGAAGTACTATAGCCATAAGAAATAATAGTTCCAGTTGCATGATTGGAAAGAGAAAGAAAACCAGTATTATTTTGGCTATCCCCTCTCCCAAGTGGATGGAGGGTGAAGAGAATGCAATAAAATTCTTTGAAGAATTTAGGAATCCTAAAGAGGCCTCTCCCCCCAATAGTGCTAATGATAATTAACTGTACCTCTTGCAATGTCATGGGACTTGAGTCCCCTGACAAGAAGTATATTGTGAGGAGATTCCTCAGCCTGGAACCAAATAAGGATTTTGTGTTGCTCCAAGAGGTTAAAGCTATTGGCTTCACCCTTGAAACCAACTTAAGATTCATTTGGGGCAGTGCTACACATCTTACTTCCAAACATGAGAGGGGGAGGGGAGGTGTGGCCATCTTGATGGCCAATAGATGGAAACCTTACCTTATTGGTTCTGGTGTCTCCCCCTGCAATAGGGTTGTTTGGGCTATCTTCCAGAGGGGAGACTCTAAATTTGGTGTGTGCTCAATTTATGGACCTAATAATTATCTTGAGAGGATTGGGCTATGGAAGTGGTTAACTGACCTCCCTGATATCCAATGGATATTAGGAGGAGACTTTAATATGATTGAGAATCAAGAGGACAAGAGAGGTGGTATAAACATGGACTGGAAAGGTAATGAAAAACACTACTGGTCCAGGTTAAAAAATAGGCTAAATGTCTTTGATCCTTTGGAAGGTTTGAAAAAGGAAAGCAATAGTGTGTGGTTTACTTGGTGTAATGCTCAAAAAGGGGGGAGCAAAATTTATTGCAGATTGGATAGGTTCTATGCCAATAGGGATTTTTTAGCTTTGAGCCCCTCAATGATGGTAATAAAGTTTTAGTCTACCCTTATACACTATCTGACCATCACCCAATCATGTCCAAGCTCACTCTTAACAGTGGTATTAAGATCAAATCTGAGGGTAAAGACAACTTCATTCTAAACACTAGCCTCTTAAAAGATAAAGACTGTTTAGATGTCATTTGTACCTTGAGAGGGGTCAACAGATGGCTGCTTAAAGATGTTGACCCAATTCAGAGGTGGAACCAGAATGTAAAATCCTGGAAGGTTATCTTTCAAACCATTGGTAAAAAGAGGGCTTTGGACTCAAGAAGGGATGAATGTCATCTCCAAGATGCTCTTCTAGAGGCTGAAACCAAATTGCAGCAAGACCCTTTGAACAAGTAGTTGTATGAACGACTTACTCAAGCTTAATGTGGCCTTAGGAAGTTGCAAGCAAGTAGGATCCAAGGCCTTAAAACAAGGGCCTAGCTCAACTGGTTAAGCCATGGAGACAAGGGCTCAAAGTTATTTTTTAGGTACATTAAGGAGAAAGGGGTGAGAGAGCAAATCAATCAGATTTGTCATAATGATGTTACCTTGTCCAACCAAGAGGAGATTTTGCAGCAATTATTTTTGTTCTACCAGGACCTTTTTAAATCCGAGGAAAATGGTAGGGAGTGTGCTGAAGCTAGAAGCAAGATCCAAAGTCTAATCCCCAATAAGATTTCCAAGGAAGAAAACATCCAACTTTCAGCTGACGTGTAAGAGACCAGGTGTCTCTCAACCCAACTTTTCAACTGTAACTATGTTTTTTTTGTGTTTTTGCAATTTTTGACTTTTTTGAGGGTTTTTAAATAATTGAAAAGGAAGTGCAATTTTGAGAAATAAATGTAAATAAATTCATAAACAAATAATGATGCACCAAATAACTTCCAAAGTAATGGCAGATGATTTTATTGTGTTATTAAACAACTACAATGCTTTCTGGAACAGAAGAAGTGAACAAATCAATTTATTAAAGGAACCTAGTTATTGCTTGTAGCTACCTGGAGAAATGGTGAAATGTACGGCCAAGTCCAGATCTTGGTTCTCTTTCCCAGATCACGGCTGAAATCGATTTCCCTTGATGGTGCGCCAAAAATAATGCAAACTAGAAGCTTAGAATATAGGTGATTGGTTACCAGAGGAAAAAGACATCCTTTCTGTAGTCTGTACGGCCTATTAGAAGCATTAATTACAGTCGTACCTTTCTTGGGAATTGTGCCAGATGCCAAACAATGATACCTTCAAAAAGGCGATTCTTCCTGATGAATAATAGAACCAAATACTGAATGAAAATCTTCACTGTAAGCTCTGTATGACTTCTGGATGAAGCCACGCTCATGGACAATCTTCAACTGGTATTTCACAGCCTCAGTATGTCAGATCTTGAAGAGGGAACATTCTCCAAAATCAATGTCTGCTGAAACCCTAGGTTCGCAAACTCCAATGCTCAGAGAGAGAATAAGACAAATTGAATAATCATAACATAAGAGTTCGATTTGTCTTGGCAGTGAATATATAAACCCTTTCAAAATTTTGACCCAAGCTTCTTTTTTAATAATCATTAAATAAATGATTAAATTCGTCCTTTTTGACTTAGGAGAAAAATATTAAATAAATGGCGTCCCACTTAATGAATAAATAATTATTCATTATAACAAATATTTCACTTTATTATAAAGTATTAAAAATACTTTATAATATGCCATTAATTAATAATATTTAAATATATTAATAAAGTGACTTTATAACATAAAGTCGAAATATCAATTATTTAATAATCATTAAATGCTCCGTTATTTTCCATCTGACCATCAAACTGACAAACTGGGTTGAATCTGAGCTAACTAGCTGAACCAGGTGCCCTGCCCAAAATAGCAGCTTCTGCCTGCCTGACTTACTATAAATAGTAACTGAAAAACCTCTCTAAAAGATTCTACGAAGGCCCAACCTGAAACAACTGAAAGAAGGATGCTCCTGAACACCGGGTAACTGCCTTAAATGATCCTCTACACACATCTGTCAGCCTACGAGGATCAAGATAATAGGCTAACCACATATCCAGCTGAGCTGACTAGGAAGGGGACATCACAATCCACCCTCCCTGAAATTGCTTGTCCTCAAGCAATCTCAACTCTGGATGTTGTAAAATCTCCTCGGACTCCCATGTAGCATCCTCAACTGGCAAATCTCTCCACTTAATCAGATATTCCCTGATCAGCCGCCTCTGAAGGTGTCTCTCTCATCTCAAGGATGGCCTCAGGTACTAGTATCAATTTCCCCTCATCATCAAGGGGTGGCAGAATTGGTGAGGGTATCACATGCTAACCCAATGCCTTCTTCAAGCGAGATACATGAAACACGTTGTGAACCCTACTATTTGCTGGTAAGTCCAACTCATATGCAACCTCGCCCAATCATCTGACAACACGGAATGGACCATAGTAATGAGGCTTCAGCTTCTCTACACCACTCTTCCGCAGAGTAGACTGACGATACAACTGCAACATAAGATACACCATATCATCGACTACAAACGAATGCCCAACCATCTTCTGATCAACATACTGCTTCTGCTGATTTTGTGCCCGTTGGATATTGTCTTTGAGAGACCTCAAAATGTCCTACTGACTCTGCATCATATCTCTTACACTCGACACTCTGCTATCACTCAATATCAGATCCAAAAGGTTGGGCACCTCATACCCGTACAATGCCATGAAGGGTGCCATCTATATCATCATGTGGTGAGTAGAGTTATAACAATACTCACAGAGGTATATCCACCTCACCCAAGCTCTCTACTGCCTAGCTATGTAATTGCGCAAGTAACCTTCCACCCACTTATTGACAATTTATGTCTATCCATCTGTTTGCGGATGGTAGCTGGTACTCGGTGTCAGTTCAGTCCCACAGAGCCTAAACAACTCCTGCCAAAAGTTTCTCATGAACTGACTGTCTCTATCGCTGACTATCGTCCGAGGCAATCCATGTAATCGGAATACCTCTTTAAAGAAGAGCTCTGCAGTCTGTGATGCTGTGAATGTAGCAGTAATCGGGAAGAAGTGTGCATATTTGGTCAACCAATCAACCACTACATAAATGCAATCTTTACCTTGGGCTTTTGGCAAACCCATGATAAAGTCCATCGATAAACACTCCCACTTCCTGTTAGGTATCGAAAGTGGCTGGAGCAATCCAACAAGATATGTGTGTTCCTGCTTGTTCTGCTGGCAAACAGAACACTCTCGAACATACTAAAGAACATCAGTTTTCATCCCTTTCCAAGTAAACTGTTCCCGAACCAGCTTATATGTTTTGAAGTACCTGGGGTGGCCCGCCATAGGAATATTGTGAAAAGCTCTCAGAACTATATCCCTCAACTCAGAATTAGGAACAAGAAAAATCCACCCCTAGTAAATAATCAAGTCATCTACAATGGTGTACCTACTATCCTGCTCTGTCCCATCAATAATGCTAGAAGCCCATAGGTTCTTAGCATACTTTGCAATAATCTGATGCCTCCAATCCTCTGAGATATGTGCCATGGCATTCAACTGTGGTCTACAAGACAAGGCGTCAGCTACAACATTCTGCTTCCCCTTAATGAAGGTGATGTCAAAGTCATACGACTGCAGTTTACTGACCCATTTTTGCTGCCTCTCATTCAGGTCTCGCTGTCCAAGGAAGTGTTTCAAGCTATTGTGGTCTGTACGAACACTGAACTTGTTGCCTACCAAGTATTTCCTAAACTTAGCCAAAGCATGCATAATGGCTAACATCTCCTTGTCGTAAATGTTGTAAAACCTCTCAGGACCCCTAAGCTTCCTGCTCTCAAAAGCAATAGGGTGCCTCTCCTGCATCAAAACAACACCAATGCCCTCTCCTAAAGCATCGCAAAAAAAATCAAATGACTTCGTAAAGTCAGGCAATGCTAGCACTGGACACGAAGTCATGATCACCTTAAATCTATCAAAGCACTCCTGCGCTTGTGGTGACCAAGTAAAAGCCCCCTTCTTTGTCAAATCAGTAAGGGGTGCGGCATGACATGAGAACCCACTAAAAAATCTCCTATAAAAAGCACACAACCCAATGAAGCCTCTGAGCTGCAAAAGGTTCTCAGGTACGGGCCACTCAACTATAGCTCGGACCTTCTCAGGGTCCATACTCACTCCCTTGGCACTGATGATGTGCCCCAGATACAACTCCTCCATGCCTAGCTCACACTTGGATTCCTTGGCATAAAAGGACTCCTCATCCAAGATACCCAAAACTATGTCTAAGTGAGTTAAATGCTCCTCCCATGACCTACTGTATACCAGAATGTCATCGAAGAAGACCAATACAAATCTCCGCAGCTGAGAACTGAAAACCCTGTTCATGGTAGCCTGAAAGGTGGCAGGTGCATTGGTTAAGCCGAAAGGCATAACCAAAAACTCGAAGTGACCACAAATGGCATCGAAAAGCGGTTTTCTCAATGTCCTGCTCCCTCATCTGAATCTGGTGGTACCTGGATCTCAAATAAATCTTCGTAAAGAAGATAGCACTGTGCAACTCATCAATCAACTCATCGATGCGTGGTATCGGGTACCTATTCTTAATTGTCCTCTTATTGAGCTGGCGGTAGTCTATGCACATCCAAAGTGATCCATCCTTCTTCACCAATACAACCGATGAAGCAAAAGGTGACTTGCTAGGTCTAATGTGTCCCATAGCCAATAACTCATTGATGGTCTTCTCTATCTCATCCTTGAGTCGTTTCGGATGCCTGTAGGGTGTAATCATAATGGGCTTTGCGCCCTCCTCCAACTCGATAATATGCTCAATGCCTCTGTCTAGAGGTCTTCCAGGTGGAATGTCGCTAAACACTTTAGAGTGTTTAGTCCTTAGTATCTAGATGTCTGGATGGTACTCACCCTTCTGCTGCTCCTATTGTGCTGGCATTAACATACACTTTGCAGCCCAGTCAACCATATCATGACATATGAGTCTCTCCATTTGCCTGTATGAAACCATCCTTAGATTATTGTCTCTAATGGCTTTGATGACATGAGGTCTCCCATTAACCTTGAACTTCATCTCCATGTCTCGTAGATTGAGTGTGAACTCACCCAAATCGTGAAGCCATGCCATACCTAACACCACATCAGTATCTCCCATATTAACAACATAGAATTCAGTCTTGAATTCATAGTTATTCAACCGCATCGGAAGGTCAATAATCTTTCTGTCACATTTGAGGGTGTACCCATCAACCACCTTAACTCGGATACCCTCAAACTCCTCTGTCTGTATACCACGTTTCTCTACCAACCGTGCATCAATGAAATTATGAGTGGCACCAGTGTCGAGTAGAGTGATTACCTTCTGACCTGCTAGGAGCCCGCGGAGTCTAAACGACCCATCTCTCTGAAGGCTAGTCAAATGTGCCTCTTGCAGCTTCCTTCCTCCTTTGTTTTCACCTTCATTTTTGAACCTGTCATCATCTAAATGCTCTGAATCAGCTTGCTGGTCTGACAGATCAGATTTCTCTTTCCCCTCATAAAACCATTCCATCTGATTGTTTTTAGCCTTGGGATGAAGAGGGCATACATGTTTTTCATCATAGGGCACCTTACACCATAAACACAATTTTTTCTTCCGTAGATCATTCAGTGTTTCTCTGTCAAAGGGTGGTGCATTTTGTTTCTTAGGATCAGGTGGATCCCTCCTTCTGTCAAAGGGCCTATTCCTGTCAAAAGACCTATTAGGCCTCGTGTATGGTGTCGAGCCTGAAGTGAACTTGCTGCGAGGTGCTGCAAGCTCCATGTTACGTGCCTTCCTCATAGCCTCCTGAAGGGTTGGAGGATCAAATGCCTTAACCCAACCTCTCATAGGTTCCATCAAACCCTCGACGAAGAGAATAACAAGTCTCCGTTCTGAAATGTCTATCACCATGACTGCAACCCTCTGAAACTCATCGACATAAGCATCCAAACTACCTGTCTGTCTGAGATGAGCTAGCTCCCTGAAGTAGAGTTCTAGATCCTTCTTGTCAAAATGCTCTATGAGCCTGTTGGTGAACTCCTAGTAAGTAGTGACTACATGATGGCCAAGTGTGTACATGCCATGATGCCACCAATCATGCGCCAACCCATCAAGATGCAAAGTAGCAAACTTAATGGCCTCGTCCTCCTACATAGGCCTTAATGATAGATAATTGTCCAACTTTTGGACCCAATACCTCGCGGACGTCTTATCGGAACCATCAAAGTATGACAAGGTGATTTTTCTAGTTGCATACTATAAATCCTTGTTCACCTGTGGTTGTGGCTGCTGATGCTGAGGAGCTCTACGGTCAAATCTACCTCCCCCTCTAGGTTTATGAACATCCATAAACTCATGAAAAGATAATGCCTGTCTGATCTCAGGTGCTAATGATAGATACTCACCATGAAATCTAGTCACATCCGCTACTGACATGCCATTATGTGGCTAGAACTCCTGATGGTGACCCTGCTGCTCTGCCTTCGGAGTCGGAGGTGGGGTCTCTCTAGAGATGAATGTAGGTTGTCCAGGCCTATGCTCATGATAGATCGGTGATGGTTGTCGTGGTATTGATGCCAAAGGCTGGTCCACGCCTACAGTCCTGCTCAACTGTCCAATCTAGATATAGTGCGACTAGGATGGAGTATACTGTCTAATAGTGCCCATCAACTGGGACATCATGTCCATCATATTATTGTGCCTGTGTCTAAACTCCTCATCAGTAATATCACCCTCTACATGTGCTTTCCCTAAATCCCTAAGTGACTCTGCAGGGGTCTCACGGTCTGCCATCAGTGTTGTGACACTGTTCTCACTGTTGTTGAAGCTAGATCTGTGAATACCCAATACTCCTGATACTGTCTTACCTTCAGGAATAGGTGGACCTATCCAATCCTCAACTCTGCCTGTTCCTACACCCTTAGTATAATGAATGATGTCTCTGCTCATGAAAAAGCAACCAAAAAGCACTCTATATACTGAAAAAGCAACTGAAAAAGCACAGGATGGCAGGAAAACTGTGCTCTGATACCACTGTAAGAGACCAGGTGTCTCTCAACCCAACTTTTCAACTGTAATTGTGTTTTTTTTGTGTTTTTGCAATTTTTGACTTTTTTGAGGGTTTTTAAATAATTGAAAAGGAAGTGCGATTTTGAGAAATAAATGCAAATAAATTCATAAACAAATAACGATGCACCAAATAACTTCCAAAGCAATGGAAGATTATTTTATTATCGTTATTGAACAACTACAATGCTTTCCAAAATAGAAGAAGTGAACAAATCAATTTATTAAAGGAACCCGATTATTGCTTGTAGCCGCTTGGAGAAATGGTGAAATGTATGGCCAAGTCCATATCTTGATTCTCTTTCCTAGATCACAGCTGAAATCGATTTCCCTTGATGGTGCACCAAAAATAATGCAAACTGGAAGCTCAGAATATAGGTGATTGGTTGCCAGAGGAAAAAGGCGTCCTTTTTGCAGTTTGTACGGCCTGTCAGTAGCATTAATTACAGTCGTACCTTTCTTGGGAATTATGCCAGATGCCAAACAATGATACCTTCAAAAAGGCGATTCTTCCTGATGAATAATAGAACCAAATACTGAATGAAAATCTTCACTGTAAGCTCTGTATGACTTCTGGATGAAGCCACGCTCATGGACAATCTTCAACTAGTATTTCACAGCCTTAGTATGTCAGATCTTGAAGAGGGAACGTTCTCCAAAATCAATGTCTGCTGAAACCCTAGGTTCGCAAACTCCAATGCTCAGAGAGAGAATAAGACAAATTGAATAATCATAACATAAGAGTTTGATTTGTCTTGGTGGTGAATATATAAACCCTTTCAAAATTTTGACCCAAGCTTCTTTTTTAATAATCATTAAATAAATGATTAAATTCGTCCTTTTTGACTTAGGAGAAAAATATTAAATAAATGGCGTCCCACTTAATGAATAAATAATTATTCATTATAACAAATATTTCACTTTATTATAAAGTATTAAAAATACTTTATAATATGCCATTAATTAATAATATTTAAATATATTAATAAAGTGACTTTATAACATAAAGTCAACATATCAATTATTTAATAATAATTAAATGCTCTGTTATTTTCCATCTGACCATCAAACTGACAAACTGGGTCGACTCTGAGCTAACTAGCTGAACCAGGTGCCCTGCCCAAAATAGCAGCTTCCACCTGCCTGACTTACTATAAATAGTAAGTAACTGAAAAACCTCTCTGAAAGATTCTGCGAAGGCCCAACCTGAAACAAATGAAAGAAGGATGCTCTTGAACACCGGGTAACTGCCTCAAATGATCCTCTACACACATTTGTTAGCCTACGAGGATCGAGATAATAGGCTAACTACATATCCAGCCGAGCTGACTAGGAAGGGGACATCACATGACGTATCAAGAGAGGAAATCAAGAGAGCTATCATCTCTATGGGAAATGACAAGTCTCTTGGTATTGATGGTCTTCCAGTAGAATTCTATAAGGTATGTAGTGAGTGGGTGTGTGATGATCTCCACGAAGTGTATATTGAAGTCCTCTCCAAAGGTTCACTGGGAAGGGACATCAACTAAGGGCTCATCAAGCTCCTTCCCAAAGAGGGTGATAAAAATTAATTAAGAATTGGAGGTCCATCACGTTATTAAATGTTTCTTATAAAATTCTAGCTAAGGTGTTAGCACTAAGACTGACTAACATCCTCCCCAAGTTCATAAAATCAACACAGACTGGCTTTATTAAAGGTAGATATATACTTGAGAACCTCTTGACTAGCTGGGAGGCCTTAGACTGGGCAAAGTGTTCTTAGCAGGAGGTTGCAATCTTACTACTGGATTTTGAGAAGGCCTATGACAGAGTTGAATGGCCCTTCCTCAAAATGGCTCTTGAAGCCTTTGGGTTTCCACAAGAGTTCTCCAATATGATCAACACATTGTTGAGGGATGCTACTACTCAGGTGGAAGTAAATGGTTCAAGGTCTAGGGTCTTTCATCTTGAGAGGTCTATTAGGTAGGGCTGCCCCATTGCGCCTACATTGTTTGTGATTGCGGCTGATGCACTTCATTATTTGCTAAGAGACACTTGTTTTTCCCACAAAGTAAAGGGGTTGATACTCCCTAATAATAACGAGCTCCTGAACATTCAGTTTGCTGATGACACCTCCATTTTTGTGTAGTTAGAAGAACAAAATCTTAACAACTTCATGACTAAACTTGAGATCTTCTCTTGGGCATCTGGAGCAAGGGTTTCTAAGGCTAAGTCTGTAATGCTTGGATGGTAGGATACCTCGCTCCCTTGGTTGCACAAATTGGACCTTCATTGGGGGGGACCCCATAAGAAGGTGAGGTACCTGGGGATCCCATTTTCAATCTCTCCAAACCTTAAAGAGATGTGGTTGTGGTTGAAAAGAAAAATTAAGAAGAAGTTGGACAGTTGGAATAGGCAGTTCCTTTCACTTGTTGGAAGGATACAAGTATGCCAAAAGATTCTTTCTTCTTACACTCTGTACTTTTCTTCTACTTGGTTTTTTAATAGTTACCAAGTTAATGAAGTTCAAAAGAAAATCAGGGGGTTTCTTTGGTCCGATAGGAAAGGAAAGAATAAGTTGCATTCTATTAAGTGGGAGTGGTGCTGTCAAGATAAAGCAAATGGGGGGCTTGGTTTCCATGATATCAGGAAGCATGGTGTTGCCTTGGTTGCTAAGTGGGTTATCAATGCCCTTGTGGGGAATGAGCCTTAGAAGGTGCTTGTAAGTAATAACATTTCTCTTGCTATCCCCAAGCTAGCTAAGTCTTGGAAGGGTCTGCCTTTTAGTGATCTCCTCATCACCAAGTTTCTGATATTGCTTGCCGGTTCCCTTGTCTTAGGAGTATTTGGAGGGCTTGGAAAGAGGTGAGGGGGAACTTCACTTATCTTCCCTTAATTGGTCTTAATAACAATCTGGTCCATCTTGGTAGGTCCATATGATGGAACCTTGAGCATAATGGGAAACCTTTAGCCTTATTGGAAGGATGCTCTACTAAGAAATGGTTTCAAACTGGTATCAAAACATTTAGCAATATCATCAAGGATGGCGTCTTGATTAGTTGTGATTGATTAAGGGTTGATTTTGATTTACCTCCCTCCAACCATAGAACCTATTCTGTTGTTAAAGAAGCATGCAAAGACTGGATCTCAAGCCTTAAAATTGATAACTACGTTGATAAGCCAATTGAGGTTCTTTGGAAGGGTTTTCTGTCTCTGCAAGATGTCAAAGCCAAAACTTTGTACAAGGAGTTACTCCACTCCAACACCCCTATTGACCATCTTAATAAAGTTTAGAAGACCAACCTTGATAACAAAGATTGGAATAAAGTGTTTTGTTCTTTGTGGTATAGAGGTATTGATGCAAAACAAACATGTTTCAAATGGCTTGTAGTGTTGCAAAAAGTGCCTGTCAAATTAAAGAATACTGACATTGATATCTTTTTAAACTATGCAGGGTACCTGAGACTATGCAACACATATTTTTTGATTGCTTTTTTGCTAATGAAATATGGAACTTATTTCTTAATGATTTGGAAAATTGGGATAATAATGGTAAAATTAATTGGAAGGAAGTGCTCGTGGGAATAATAGGAAATTGAATAAACATATGCATCTATTTTGGTTTATTTTAACTTCTGAGATTTTGTGGTACCTTTGGAAGGCAAGAAATGGGGACAAATACAGTGGGGTGCAGAGGGTACTTACTGAGTCTACCAGAAGATTCACCCTCTTCAATATTGCTTTGTAGGTGGTGGCTACGATGAAGGTTGCTGAGAACAAGTTCTTCCAAAAGACTTAATCATTGTAGTAGGGGCAACTCAATCTTTCTGTATTCTTGGAAGTGTTGGAGACCTTCAAGAAGGATTTTAATGAGCAGCTAAGGAGAGAAGAATGCACCCAAGAGGAGAGAGGCCCAAGATTGGATACAATCCATAATTTATAGCTTGAAGAAGTCTTCTCTAGGGAGGAACATGATGCAGTCAACACATTGGCTAATTGGGATGCTAGTTGACTTCTTTAGGACCTTATAACTCTGTGTTTAATATGTATTATGATGTACCTCTTTTTGCTCAACCCTTTGTGGATATGAGTATATATCCCTATAATGATGGGATCTCTGCTTAGCTGAATGTATTCAACTTATATATGACTGTTAAAGCTTAAATGACTGCTGTGTAAAATGTTTATATAGCTGTGATAACATTGTATATTGCTGTTTAAACTATTATTAATACAAAAATATATATATTTTCGTTCTCCTATCAAAATTTTCTAAATATTTTTTATTTGGAGATAGATGCGATAGTGATGAAAATGAAAAGTTTAGTTAAATTTATGAGGGGTATAGATAATGTAAAATAAAATGTAACTAATATATAAAATAAAAATGAGACATTCTAATAAGGATTGTGTATCAAGAGGAGATATAAAAAATTCAAGATGTAGGGGCAAAAATAAAAATTAAGATTAATATTTTACACTTCATGATTGTAGATAGTATATGATAAATTTAGTAAGTGAGTTTCGCAAGTTATAACAAAGTTTGATATTGGACATGTTTGTATTCTTAGATAAGAATGGATTATTGTTGTGTTCTGAATTGTGCATAATACAAATGGATGTTCTTCATAAATATAAAAATAGTAGGAATGTACATACTTACTCCTTGTGCTTTCATTTAAGCATGGAGGTTTGATAGTAAATAATTGGTGCATTGTAGTCAATATATCAATTTTTTTTTTGTGGGACCCCTCCTATATAAATAACAAGTGGATTGAGTACATTGTACTAGTTAATGTAGGATGGGTTCACCATGTATGTGTTGTTTACATATGACCACATACCCCACATAAATAATTGTTATGATGTAGTCAATGAAATAGTCCCTTATGTAAAAAATTGGTGCATTGAATACAAGGCATCAATTATTTATATGGGAGATGTAGTCCCAAATCTTCTCCTTCTGAGCCCTTTCTTCCTTAACTCCCTTCTCTCCCTTTCCTCCCTTTCTCTCTCCTAAAAAATTACCAAAATGAAATTTTCAAAGAAAAGCCAAAAGACAACAAGATGAAAAGTTCTCTCCATTCTAAGAGAAGAATTCTAAATAGAAAAGGAAAAAGAAAGTCCCTTTCCAACTATCCAAACCAACTAGCGAACTCTCATTTTTGTCACTCTTAAAAGAATGAGAAATTTAAAGGAGTTTACAACACTTAAAAATGTATTTCTTAAGTTAAAAGAACCCCTAACCCATATATTTATCACATAAAAACAAATTAAAACTATAAAAACATAATTTAATTCACATAAAGAACTCATTTATCACAAAATATCTAATGACATGTCTTTGCCATTAATTATATTGATAGACATTTCCTATAGTGGCAACATAGGGGGAGGAGATCCTTGTACACAAAAACATCACCTTAAATATCTATTGTAACTAAAAATTGTAGCCGTTTACTTCTACCTGTCGAGCTTTTATTCCCTTATCTTAATGGTGGGCATTCATATTAGAAGGAAATGACCGTCCTATAGTTATTAGGAGAGGGGAAAAAAATGAAGTGCCCACTTTTCAAGATTGCATACTAGTCCATTTATTACTTCAGTGCAACAGTGATAAACGATAACCTTTTTTAAGGAAAAAAAGAGAAACAACAAGCATTGACAATTATATCATCCATAAATATCATTCCTATTAACGTTTATGGACAAATGCTGTGTTTTAGTTTCTATCAAAATGAAAGAAGAAATGAGCAATCAATTGCAACCTTCCCATTAATGCTTACATAGGACAACTTTTACTATGTTAAATGTAATCCCCATTGAGGATTGAATAAATTGTAGCCACAACCTTAATATACTTCTTTTTTCTTATGCATTTATTGGTTTGTGCATTCAATATTTGAGTTTATATATATAAGAGGGGTAAACGCTTTTCATTTGGAGTAATGAATTGGTGAGGTCACAAACTGGGGACCTCATCCCCAATATAAATTTTCAACAATTACACCCCAATGTGGTTTTAACCTTGATGACAAGACTAACAACACAACTTAACCATCACAACATGCCACTATTGACAATATATGAGTATATATTTATGTACTTATTTGCTTCTATATTACCTATGACCAATATGTTTATTTATGCCAGTTTTCTATATGATTAAATATTAGAAAATTGTTTGCTCTTATAGTTTTTTATAATATCTTTAATATATATATAATTAATAACTTAATATAATAAAAAAAGTTAATAATAAACTTAATTAACTTATATTTAAGATTATCTTATTTATAATTTAAAGTTGTTTTACTAACATAATAATTAATTATTAACTATTTATTAAATCCTAACCTAAATTAAACTCTAATAATAATCATAATTGAACACTACTCTTAATTTAATTTAAATTCAAACCCTAATTAAACACTATAACAATGTATTATAATACTATAATCCTAATATCTAATATATTACTATAACTATAATATTATATAATAATAGTAGTATAGTTATATTTAAAAAAATAAATATTATAATAATTATATATTTATATTTTTTATATTGTATTTATATTATATAAATTATTATTTTTTATTATATTAATTTAATTTATATTCTTTATATTTTTATTGTTATTCATATTATTTTGCTAATTTTTATTATTATTTTAAAATTAATTTCATTTATATTGATCTTATGTTAAATAATGTAATAAAATATTATTTAATTTAATAAAATAAATAATTTAGATCAGAATTAGAATTTATATATTTTAATAAATTTTAAAGTATATATAGAAAAAGATATCTCTAATATAAAATAAACTAATATCGTGTACAGTTATAATATACAAAATTAAAGTATATTCCGCGAGGTTTCTTTTCTTCTTCCAAAAGCCACCTTAGTACGTACGAATAAAATTTGTGGAAATAAATTTACGAATCATAGGCATATAGGTAATGGAGAACAGAGTACGTGCGAAATCTCTGCAATCTTTTCACCTAACAATAAAAAATACGGTGCATTGTTGTACAAAATAGAATAGCCCATCTCAATCAATCATATCTTCTGCGTTGTTTACTTTTCTTTGCTTAACGAGCAAGATTATCCCCACAAAATTTCTCCACAAAATTTCTCCAGGAAGATTGACTTTTCTAAGTTTCTTTATAGTCTGGCAGTTTACAACTCTGATTTAGACTACAGTGGAGTGCCATATTGCATGAACTTCTGTAGTTTTGAAGATTAAATTTGCAGTGATAGGCAAAGTGCGATTTGGGAGCAGCCATGAACTTTAAGGGAGAGTGCAGTAGGATTAAGGGTTCGCAGAACATCAATGTAACAGCAATGTTCGAGGAATTGGTGCTCAAATGGACTCTCCACGACATCATGGATGAAAATCTCTTTGCTCAGGAGGTCAGATTAATATATCCTTCATGTTTTTATGTTTAAAATTGTATTATTCTTTTTGAGAAAGGGTTAGCTGAAGGTCAGAATTTATTGCCAGTCGTTAGGTTTCACTTATGTAGAAAAACTTTTGACGATGACTAGCCGCTCTCTTCCCGAATTCAAAAGTTAACTCAAATTTCTGAATTCCATATTTTTTTGAAGATAAGTCTTCTTTTTAAATTTAAAGTTCAGAATAAAGATGGAAAATTAGCTTAGAGACCAGGGATATATATAGTTGAGCTGATGATAAATGAAGAGGTTATAAGTTCAAATTCTGTATGTAATTATAATGAAGATATTATGTTTCAATTTTTAAAAGATAAGAGTTATAATTTAAAATAATATAAGGTAATTGTTTTTCAATAAATTAATATTTTGTTTGAAATTGTATTTAATTGAAGGCAACAACAATTTACTGTCTGAGTAGAATAGAAAAAAACAGTAAATAAACTTTTGGCAATGGATTATTTCCATCTTACCTTCAATTTTAAAATTGAAAGTTCTAACTAAACATATTTATATAAAAAAGTTATAAGCTTTCTAAAAGAATTTATATTTTATATTATTTTGAAGTGTATAAATTTATTTGTTCAAATTCAAATATATGATCTCTAATATAAATATACATATTTTTATTATTGTATCAATTTAAACTGTATATTTTCTATATATATGTATTTTATATGTATATATACAAATATTATATATACACATACAAGGGAACTGTTTTTCGGTCCTTCTTTCCCTCTACTTCTTTTTAAAGCAACGTTTGCATCCAATCCTTCAATTTTCTCTTCCCGATAATGGATTATTGAGTATCCAAAATGTTGATTGAAAAACATACAACATACTAAGAAAGTGGATGTGGGAACTAATTGTAGAGTTGGAAGACCTTCAGAGAGGCTATCAAGGCATAAAGCTATTGCCAGGGATATTACCAGTGGTCGGCAATCAACCCTTGATTCAACACATCCTAGTAAAAAATGAAGTTACTTTCATGGAACATACGAGGACTGAGTAGTCCTTAGAAATAGTTTGCACTAAGGCAATATATTGTGGATCTCAAAATCGATGTCCTTTTGCTTCAGGAGGTTAAGATGACTTATCAAACTTTTTCTGTTATTGCTAACAAAATCTGGTTGGGCTCCACCTTCTTATACAGCGAGGCGGTTGGTGCCTCGGGTGGTATTGCCACTATGTGGAACTTTGCGAAAGCTGATGGGGAAGCCTTTGTGTTCTCTCAGAGTTACCTTGCTGTGACCCTCAAGGCTGACAATTACACTTGGCATCTGTTCAACATCTACACCCCCAATTCTAGGGGAGGGAGGAAGAGTATGTGGGAGGAAGTTTTATCTTTAATTTCGAGTGATAAAAATGCCTTGTATATGGTGGCTGGGGACTTCAACTCCCCTCTTTTCCCTTCGGAGAAGATTGGTGGCCTTATCGACTATTCTGACAGCATGAATGATTTGGCAGACTTTATCAGCAAGTCTCGGCTATTTGATTTAGATTTGCAGGGTAATCCTTTTACATGGTCTAACAATAGAAAAGGTAACCACCTTATTCAGGTTCGTTTGGATAGGGTGCTTGTCTCGGTGGGTTGGGATCTGGGATGCAATGCTTCTCTTGCTTGTCTCCCTAGAATTATTTCTGACCATAGCCCAATTCTTCTCCAGTGGATAAATAAGCTGTTCCATGGCCCTCACCCATTCAGGTTTGAGATTATGTGGAAGTCACACCAACATTTTAGAAAGCTCGTTGAGGATTGGTGGTGCTATTTGGTTCAGGGTTCTGCTATGTATAGAATTTCCCAAAAGCTGGACCTTATTAAAAAAGAGGCTAAGGGATGGTCTAGAGTTACTTTTGGTGATTTTTTTAAAACTAAAAAGATGATTAAGGATAAGCTTGAGGTGGTGCAAAATCTTATGGCCAGGGGCTCTCTCCTTCAAACTCTACATGAGGAGGAAGTGTGTAGGAACCCCTTGTTTCCCCTGTTTCTGAATCTGACTGAGTTTTTGTTTGTTTTTGCAGTTTTTGGTTTTTTTTGGTATTTTTGAGCATAAAATGCAATATTGCGATTTTGAAAGAAATAAAGAATAAATTCAAATAAAATAATATATCTCTGAAAACGATGGATTCTATTGCTAATATGGATGCCAAGCAATTTATTGATCTTCTGAGACAATTACAATAATGATCCACTAACATGCAATCTAAAAAGCAATGATGTTTATGAAAACCTGGTTTGCTGCAGCAATAAATGATCTCCTTGCAAAAGTACAGCTGAGATGAATAACCACGTCCTCCTCTGCCAGATGCAATGCAGTGACTCTCTTGATATTTGCGCCCTGATAAATGAAGCCAGATGATGAAGACTGAAGGCGGTTTGCATAGAACTCAAGGACGGCTTGAAAGAGAAAGAGTACGGCTTGCTGTAAAGTACGGCTGTGTCAGACCAGCAGGTACAAGTGGTACGACTCCTTGTAATAAGTGCCCAAACTCAAGAATAAGATGCGCCTTAATTGCAATATGCTTTCCAGATGAAAACCTATGTTGAAACTCTGTAAATAAATAATCTCTGAAGTTCTATGATCTCTTCTGGATGAAGAAACCTCTGTGCTGGCAATAAATCAGATGTTATTTCACACCCTCTGAATCGCTCTCACTGGAGATGGCTTGTTCCCCAATGCATTCGAGACTGAAACCCTAAGTTTCTGTGCTCATACCAAACTTGATCAATTTTCAATAACTCAATATCACATAATGGCTCGATTTCCAATGCAAACTGCCTTATACTCTCAAAAGTGCGAATTCCTAAAAGATAGGGATTATTAAAAGAATTCAACTTTTATTATTTTAATATTTCAATAGTCTTAGCTGTAATTTTTAATTATAAAATGTAATCGTCAAATGGCCCCTTTCTGATGATGGGCGACCCCTTTACTGAAATCACTTAAGTTATAATAAAATATTATAACTTTATATTATAAACTCCATTTAATTAATATTTAATTAATTCAATTAAATATTAATATCTCTCTCATTATCCATCCGATGCACGAGCCGTCTGAAGCTGATGAACACTGAAGTGATTCCGAACGCTAACAATCCATACTGCTAAAAATAGCAGGGGTCCCACGCTGACTGCCAATAACTGCTAAAAATAGCAACTTATGCAAGAAGTGTCCGAACGAGCCCGAATGAAAGCCAACTGATCAAATACTGACAAACTGAAGCTGAGCCAACTCCATCAAGACCCTCTATCCAAACTATTAGCCTACGAGGGTCGCATTATAGGCTAATCCTGTGCTCCGAGAGATGTCAACTAGAAGGGGACATGACAAAGTGGAAAGATTTATTGAGTAAATTAGAAATATTTTGGAAGCGGAGATCTAGAGTTAAGTGGTTGAAAGAGGGTGACAGGAACTTTGCCTTTTTCCACAGGATGGCTTGTAGGCATAAAAAAAGAAACACCATCAAGTGCCTGATCAATGAAGACAATCAGGAGATTACGGAGGTTGATAAAATTGGAGAAATAGCGGAGCTCTACTTTAGACAGATTTACTTAGACACTGGTATCACCCCTTCTGCTGATGTGTAGGACAGACTCTTGAGGCACCTCCCTTCTAGTATCAGTGAAACGGATAATTTACAATTCTGTGCCCTTATTTTAGAGGAGGAAGTCAAGACGGCTATTTTTGTTATGGGTGCCTATAAAGCCCCAGGGCTTGATGGTTTTCACCCGGCTTTCTTTCATGAATACTGGGACATTGTCAGCTACGATTTAGTCATGGCTGTCAGAGATTTTTTCAGAACTGGTAAACTGCTAAAAAATTGAACAATACCTTCATTGTCTTAGTCCCAAAAATGCAGGAGCCAAAGTATATGGCTGATTTCAGACCTATTAGTCTTTGCAACACTTTGCAACACTGCTTACAAGATATTTTCTAAGGTCCTTGTTAACCGGCTCAAGTCACTGTTGGATAAGATTATCAGTAGCTGCCAGAATGGATTTGTCCTTGGAAGACAAATTCTTGATGCTGCCATTACGATTCATGAAATAATCCACTCCATTGAGAAAAGCAAAAATCAAGGTATGGCTTTCAAATTAGACATTTCTAAGGCCTATGATAGAGTCAGATGGAAATTTCTTTATTCGGTTCTTGCTAAATTTGGTTTCAATGATACGGTTATTGGTCTAGTTAAAGAATGTGTGGAGACTATCCAGTATTTTGTCATGGTCAATGGGACCCCTTGGGGGTTCTTTAAGGCTGGCAAAGGCATTAGACAAGGTGACCCTCTATCACCTTACCTGTTTATTATGATTGCTTGGTAGAATTTTTTATCCTTGCTTCACTCTAGGAAAATACAGGGAATCCGGGCTGCCTCCACCCTTCTCCCCTATGTTCTTTAACAATTTGTGGATGATACCTTCCTTTTTGGAAAATCTTCTGTGGTTGAAGCTAGAGAATGGAAGTGCCTTCTCCAGGATTATGCCAATGCCTTTGGGCAATGTATAAATTATAATAAAAGCTATATCTATTTTTTCAATACCAAATCTGATCTCCAAGCTAAGATTCTATCTATACTGGGCTGTCAGAGTGCTTCTCTCCCGGGGATTTACCTTGGTTTACCACTCACTGTTAAAGAGGTTATTCGCAGTTTTTGGAATAATATTTTAGAAAGAATGCAAAAGAAGCTCGTGGGATGGAAAGGTACCCTCCTTAGTAATGCTGGCAAATTGCAACTTCTCAAGGCTTCCCTTCAAGGAATCCCAGTCTACTTCCTCTCCCTCTTTAAGATTTCGGGCTCTATGGCTGAAAAATTGGAAAGAATACAAAGATCCTTCCTTTGGACTGGTGTTGAAGAGAGAAAAAGGCTTGCTCTTGTGAATTGGGACACTGTCTGCCATCCTAAAAGTCAAGGAGGTCTTGGGATTAGGAAGATCACCAATTTGAACAAAGCCCTCATCGCTAAGGTGGGTTGGAATCTTGTGTTGGGAAAGGTTGAATGGTGCACCTTAATGAAGGCTAAATATTTGAACCAGGAACACTTCTCCAGGGCCCTAGATCTGATGGGTCTCCCATCGGGGTCAAAAATTTGGAATAATATCCTAAAATGCAAATCTCTTTTGAAGGAAGGTATCAGATGGCAAATAGGGAATGGGAGATCAATATGATTCTGGGAGGACAGCTGGCTTGGGGGTAGACCCCTTGTTGATAGCAATTTCAATATCTTGAGGCAACATGCTAAGGAACATATTGGTACTCTTATTGTGGATTATACTTGGTACTCTTATTGTGGATTATACTTCACCTAGAGCTAAATGGAAAACTTTGGAATTGAGTTTCTTGGATAGACTGGACCTCCTCCATAAGGTTGTTGAGCTTCAGGTTCTTTTAAACAAGACGAGACTTCCTCTTTTTCCTAGAGAGGACAGGATTTTCTGGTCTAAGAATCAGTCTGGGGTTTTCTTTGTCAAGTCTGCTTATCATCTGTTGCTTAAGTTTAATGGTGATGAGTACTGCTGGAAGAAGGTATGGAACCCCCAGCTCACCCCAAAATCAACTTCTTTTGGTGGGCCTCCATTCATGGTAAAATTTTGACTATTGATAACTTGGTCAAAAGAGGCTTTCAATTTCCCAATTGGTGCACCCTCTGTAAGTCAGAGGAGGAGACAATTTCCCATCTCTTTATCCACTGTCAATATGCCTCCCAAGTTTGGCAGAATGTCTTACAAAAGCTCAACATCCTTTGGGTTTTTGACAAGAATATTCATCAATTCGTCCTTAATTGGAGGTGCCCCTCTAAACACCCTTTAATCAGGCAACTATGGCGACTTATTCCTCCTCACATTTGTTGGTGTCTGTGGAAAGAAAGGAACAATAGGATTTTTAGAGAGAAGGAGAACAATGTGGATAGTTTGCTGATAATCATTAATAAACTCCTTGACAATATCTCGGTTTGCCAGTGGAAAACCCCCAATTGCCCTCCTATGGGCTGGGATAAAAATATAGCTAAATTTTGGAAGTTGCCTAGTGACTTCCAGAAGTTTGATAACTCTAAGAGGATTGTCAGGAGCAACACGAAGTGGAAAACTCTAGAACTCCCTTGGTTTAAGTTGAATTTTGATGGGGCGGCCAGAGCTGGGAAGGCTGCAGGAGGTGGTATCATTCGAGATCATAATGGTTGTTTAGTTGCACCCTACTCAGGGAACTTGAAAGATCACACTTGCAACCAAGCTGAAGGTATGGCCCTCTTGTGGGGCCTCAAAGTTTCTCTGTCAATTGGAGTTAAGTCTATGGAAATTGAGGGTGACTCACTGTTGATTGTGGAAGCCACGAAGGGCACGATGGTTGCTGGTTGCACCATTCAAGGGGTAATTGAAGACATTCACTCCCTTCTTACCAAACTTCAGGAGTTCACCATTCAACATGTCTACAGAGAAGGAAATGTGGTTGCTGACAATATGGCTACTGCTGGGCTTCATAGGGAAGGATTACGGTGTTGGAGGAAAGAAGAGTCTTTGCCTCCTTTGTTGTGGCTCTTCTAAGAAAGGATTCTAATGAAATTTGCCATGATTCTTAAAAATTTCTTTCTTAACCTAGTGTGGCTATTACTTTCGTTAGCAATGATGGCGAGAGTTCTTATTCAAATAACTGGCCGTTGGTCGGGAAGAGAGTGGGGGAGGATTTTCCATGTGTCATGTACGATTTTTTTTGGTTTGCTGCTGGGACTAGCCATTTTGATCCTAATGACTGATGGGGTCATTATTTTTTTAACCCCCTTGAAGTTCGTGATGATCTTTTCAGATTGGCGGATTTTGTTCGATTTTTTGAGCTGTTCGATCTTTCTTCGATATCATTTCTCTTCATGCCGTGGACTTCTTGCACGAGGAAACTGCTAGGCCTACGCTGGCAACGGGATGGAGCATTTATTATCATCTTTTTTGGATTTACAAGTTACCTTTTACCAGCCATTTCTACGCGGTTTTTTCTACTCTTGGTTTTCTCTGTATTCGACTGGCTATTTTTCTTTCTAGCACTATTCTGGTTTTTCACGGTGAGTGTGTTGGAGCTATGGGTGGGGACCGGGTGCGTGTGGAGCCTGATAAGTGCTATGACTGGAAGGCGGATGACATTGTCTGACATATATGCAAGGAAGGTGGTATCTCCTAGTATATGGAATTTATGACTGGCCATGACAAGGGTCTATCCAGGCAATTCGTGACCTCTTGGAAGGACAAAAGGGTCACAATTGGAAGCATCTCCTTTGATATCAATGAAGAGGTTATCGCCAGGGCTACGGGTCTCGCTCTTGATGGGTGTACTTGGAAGAAAACCACCAAAGTTACTGATCATACCATTCTCAACCTATTCTTCTGGGGTGACGAGAAACTTGTCAAGTTACGCAGAGGGTATGACCGTGAGGCCCTTCCTGAGCCGTGGGACAGAGTTTGCATGATGGTGATGAAATACTTCACTCTTGAAGGAAGGTACGGTGTGTATTACTACTACCATTTCAATTTCCTCAATCACCTTAGGAATCACCATAATATTTCCTTCCCGTTTTTTCTCATATATTCCCTTGAGAGTACTGTGCTTGATGCGGTTGAAGCCATGAATTCAAATAAAAATTTCACCATCCTTCACCAAGGGCTCATTTCTAGGCTTTACCATTTTCACTCGGTACTTTGCCCTCCTTGACCCATTACTGTTGTTGATGCTTCCCGACCCACCTCTATTGAAGAGGCTTTGGTTGCTTTTGCCCCCCTGTCGGCTAGCATTATGGACACCCAGGTCCGAGCAAGAAGAAATGTATCAAAAACCCTACCTTGAAAGTTTCTCCGTAGGACACCTCCCCCTCTCTGGGGCCCGTGGTGGAAAGCAAAGATAAAAAATGCACAATCCCCACCTTGAGAAGTAAGGCCAAAGCCTCCAAGAAGACAACATTCGGGCTCCACCAAATTGACTTTGACATTGAGATCACCGAGGAGTCGCCGGTCTAATAGACTGGTTATCAAGCAAGAAAAAGGGAAGAGTTTTAAGGAGGTTTCGGGTTTTGACAATGGGGACGGGAGTGAGAGTAGGAGTAAGGAGGAAAAGGATGTGGGGGAGGCAGCTATCTTGGGTTCTGCTAGTAGCTCCTCCCATGTTTCCGAAAGTCTTAAAAGGGGTCCTGCCAACATTAAAATGAAGGAGGTCAAGTCTCGCGCCTCCAACATTGTGGAGGGTAAGGCTCCCATGGAGGAAGCCCATAGTAAATAGGATGCTGTCTGGGAGGAGGTTGACAATTTGAAAAACAGAATTGAGAGTTTGGAGAAAAGACTGCAGGATGTTACTCGTTTTGCCTTGAAGATTATGCATAGGTCCACCAGTACGTTATGTCTACTGCAGAAGGACAAGGCTCTAAATGATGTGGAGGAAGATCTCGTCAGTAAGGAATTGCTTAAGTTCCTCTTTGAAGACTGGGCTACCATAACTTTAGTTAAGCCATGTAGTGGGAAGAAAGATTAGTTTTTGGTGGGGTTTGGTTTTTTGGCTGGGGATGGCTAAATCAGCCTTCATTTATGTTTTGTTTTGTTAAAGACATTGTTATTATGCTTATTTTCCTCTATGACTGGTATGACCCTTGGTGGTCTATATCTATGGTGGTTTTAAATCATGCTATCATGATGGACATTACTAGGAGCTTTAGTTCGGTTGTTAGTTTTTTGAACTATTTTTGATATGATTTGCTTTGGGTGATGGTTTGGTTTTTTGACCTGTTGTTATTGTGCTATTAGTGTTAGTTTGCTGTGGATGACCGTTGTTGCCTTGTATTAATGGGACAACACCCTTGTTTTGCTGCTTTTTATATCAAAAACAAATCCAAAAGCAATCTCAATTCAACATGGACTATGAAAAATTGATGCCAACAATTGTTTTTCTATTTATTTTATATAATTTGGAAATATAAAATTATATCAAAACATATGGGTACACACATGCATACAGAAACAAAATTATCTTGAATTGTTGATTTACAATAATTTTTGGAGGTTGGGTTATTTTTAGTTCATCCATACAAAAAACATATAAAAATCATAAATATATACATGTTTGTTGTCTAAAAGTAGGAATTAAATTCAAAATACCACATAACATCATGTTATAAACAAAACTACCATAAAATAATTAGAAATACTACTTCAATGCCAAATTTTCAAATTCAAATGTCATGATAGATATTCATTGTACAATATTAAAATAATAATATTAGCAATCACCATAAAATGAGTTTTCAAAAAGATCATCATCATCATTAACATTAGATGATATAGGTAGATTGGAAGAACCACAAGTAGTGCCATTGACACTTGCATTAAAAGTATGTTGACTTTCTAACTCCTTTGTTTCACAAGTATCAAGTTAATATACTCTAGATTTATATTGCATAGTTTTGTTTCCCTTCTTTGTAGTTGTTTTTCTTGTGCAAAAGAGGACGCTAGCTAGAAAGCACATACACTAAGTTCTATGCCTTTTTTAGTGCAATTGGTTGCACTTTACTAGGTGGAGGGAGGACCAATTGAGCCTAGGTGTAGATTAGCTAACAATATATTGAGGCAAAATTAGGGAGTTATAATTATACAATTATAGATGAAATTTCAAATTTGAAATGTTTTGAGTCTTTTACATAGAAAATAGAAACTTACTAGTGATAAAAATTTAATTACAAGAGGTTGTAGGTGTTGGAGTGTTTAGTGATGGACATACCCCAATTGTAAGTATCCTTTTTAAATTTACGAAGAATGAAAACACTTTTGATCATTAAAGTACACAAAATTAACAAACTAAGACATGACTGTATCTTTCAAATCTTGATAAGAATGCTAAGGAAATGTTGAATTGTATAAAAAGAAAGAAAAATCAAACACTCAACAACTATCTTTCATTATCCATGCGACCATCTTAAATTACCTATCGTCTCTCTAAAGATGGCATCCTCTCTAAATATAATGACATCCACAACACTTTAAAGATGACATCCTCTCTATATATAATGCAACAAAATATTTTGAAGAGAATGAAATCGCTTCAACAATTATCTAAATTAATAGAGATGTGGAACCATTGTTACTGAGACTCTGGACTCGGCTCGACTCGGCTAGGGTGACTCGACTCTACACTCGCGACTCGGACTCGGACTCAGACTCGGCAAAATGAAAAAAGTTGAAAAAACCTTAGAAAATTAGAGATTTTTAAAGATTTAAACTTGTTTCAAGCACCCTTTATTGAATACAACACAAATAAAAGCAAATTTGATCACATACACAAATATACAATGATCACATAAGTATAAAGTACACAAATTGTAGTTGCGCTGCTGAAGGAAATAACATACTTTGATATATAAAATTAGTCAAATGTATACAAAACTCATGGAAAATGAAATCCATGACATCAAATGTTCCATACAAATATGAAATATCAAAAGATTCAAA
Organism: Sequoia sempervirens; assembly: GCA_007258455.2. Classification (NCBI taxonomy): domain Eukaryota; kingdom Viridiplantae; phylum Streptophyta; class Pinopsida; order Cupressales; family Cupressaceae; genus Sequoia; species Sequoia sempervirens. The sequence goes on from VDFB02055254.1 coordinate 171,628, forward strand.
ACAATAGCTATAAGTCTATCACTCTATGCCTATGGCACAGTGGAGCCAACATCCTTCCTACGAAGGTGTCTAAAGGTCCTGGATGATGTTGCAGTTGCAGCCATAGTCTCTGCCTGTGTCTGAGTCCCCATACCACTCTCTCCACCAGTAGCTATGTCTCCTCGTGCTCTAGCCTCCTCCTCAGCCATGGCTACAACCTCAGCCTCTCTCTCTGCCTGGTCCACCCAATCAAGGTCCTCGTCACTAAAGACTGCGTCTGTAGCCTCAGTGATCCACTCAGACTGTGGATCAACCTCCTCTAAACAGATCGGGGTGTTGTCGTGGTCAAAAGCCTTCCTGTATCTGAGCCGAAGGTTGTAATGAACATATACCAGGTCATTCATCCTCTCCACTGTCAATCTATTGCGCTTCTTGGAGTGTATGTGCTCAAACATACTCCAATTGCGCTCACAACCGGATGAACTGCATGGCTGGCTCAATATTCGTATGGCAACATTTTGCAGGTTCGGTGTATCAGAACCAAACATCTCCCACCATCCATCTGAGATGAGAAAAAGAAACAAAATCAATCTCATTTCAAGTTTCAAGTTCAAGTTCAACATTTAATAATAAATTATAATATAAAAAGATGAAAATTATTGCCTTAAATATATTTTTACCTGGCATTAATTTTGTCCTACTATCTTTGCACATTTGACGTGCAAAGAAGTCTCCTCGTGCCTTAGTGAAGGCATCTATCTCCTGCACTATCTGTGTAGTAACAGAGGGCAACATTCTCTCTATCGTCGAGTAGAGCCCACTAAGAATTTCTCTATCTGCACGGAGATCACGGCGGAAGTGGAAGGCCGGATTTAGGAAACATGCGGCTGCATGGATGGGCCTATGGAGTTGGTTTTGCCATCTCCTATCAATGATCTCCCAAATGGGACGATACTTATCATCAACTCCACCATAGACTGATCTAATGGCCTCTTTGGCCCTATCCATGCCCTCATATATGTAGCCCATTGCGGGCTTCTCCCCATCTGCAACTCGTAGGAGAACTAGCAAGGGCTCAATAAACTGCAAAGTGCAAACATGTTTCACAAATAAGTAAGTGTGACTGTCAATGAAAATGAACAAATAAAAGTAAGATATGATTAAAAATTAAAACATAATAAAGAATTAAATGTTACCTTCACAATCTCATCTGCTGGTGTCCAAAACCCTGCCTCATCAAATATGCAATCAGCCACAGCAATCCCTGCAGTGCTTGTAGAAAAGGATGAGGAAGACCACTCCTCACTAGCAAACATGCGCCTCAAAGGTGCCCTTGACCGAATCAAGGATTGCAACATGATAAAATTTGATGCAAACCGAGTGATGCCAGGACGAGACAACTCCCTCAACCCCGTGTATTGCCTCATAAGGTTAAGCACCCATGCATGATTGTAAACAAATTTGCAAATGTTTCTTGCTGATTCCATACATGTTTTTATCCATGGGAGCTTGCCAAGATCCTCCATCATGAGGTCAATGCAATGGGCGGCACATGGAGTCCAAAATATAGTTGGGTGCCTCTCCATCAATAATCTACCAGCAGCAACATAATTTGCTGCATTATCTGTCACCACTTGAACTACATTTTCTTCCCCCACATCGGCTATCACCTCCTCTATAGCCTCACATAAGTATGTGGCATTTTTGAATTGGGCGGAAGCATCAATGGACTTTATGAAGACAGTGTCACCTGAAAAAATAAGCAAAACCAAATTACCAATTATTCAATAAATTAAAAACATAAATCAGCCTTATTAAATTATTAATCACTAAATCAAATTCAAATATCAATGTATTAAGGTAAGTACAATTACCTCCAGAGGAAACTAGAAAGTTCAACAGCGTCCTATTTCTCCTATCGGTCCAACCATCAGTCATGATGGTGCAACCAATCCTCCTCCATTGCACACGCTGCTCCTCTAATTGTGCTTTCACATCCGCCACCTTTTGAGTCAAAAGTGGGCCCTTTAATTCATCTTCGCTGGGGGCTTTGAACCCCGCCCCACATATGGTTATTGCATCAACCATGTTTTGCCAAAAAGGAGACCTAAAACATGTCATAAAATGAAAAGATTTAAGTTTTTAACTTTAAATTTGAATTCGATAGTGAGATACATCTAAATTCTAAAACAATAAAATTTAAATATAAATTTTAAAACAATTAAACGAAAAAAGAATTACCTGGCTACATGGAAGGGAATGGTGCAGTAGTACCAAAAGTCTGCAATTGTTTTTTTTGCTGCATCGTGTGCATCCTTGTTCCAACCCATGCTCTCAAGCGACGGTTGGGAACCAGGAGTAGTGCGTGGTACAAAATATGAGTCCACCCTAGATTTACGAACTCTAGGGCCAATACTAATACTGCCACTACCACTAGCAGTAGCAGCGCCACCAACACTAGGAGTACGCATAGGAATAGATGGTGCAGAAGCAAAGCACTAGCAGAAGCACTAGCACTAGGACGGTATGGAGGCATGGAAGAAGCATCTCCAACAGCACCAAGTCCCTGTCCAACTCCAACACCTGCCAACTCCTCCCTCTGTCTCTTTCTAATTTCTTTTTGCCTTTCAAAATTTTCTAATTGCACCTGCACTTCACGAACAGCCTCAATAGGTGCTAGGGTGCAGCCCACTGCATCATGGATGGGTATGCGTGCAAGGTGGTATTTCAATCTATTTATGCCTCCATGATATATTGTTTTGCAGTATTTACATTTTGCTTCTCCTCTTTTCATTCCGGGAAAGATTTCAGCATGTTTCCAAGCAGGGTCTTTTCTGACTGGGGTTTGAGACATTGTGAAAATAATAATATGGTTTGATTTGCAAATGAATGTGGCTGCAATAACAAGTAGGGTTTGTAAAATTATTTAAGTTGCAAGTAGGGTTTGTAAATAAAAATGCAAACTATAATAATTTAAAAACAATGATTTTACAAATTACAATGAATTATTTGTTAAAAAAACACAAAAAAAACCATTAAAATCAAACTTACCTCTTAGATTTGGCTTGGAATGCAATGCAAACTCCTCCCAATCACTAGCAATGAACTTTCAATGCACCTCCTTAGCAGTATGAAGCTTCCCAAATGATATATGACCTTGCTTTTGTTTTAAACAATTTGCTGGTTGCCCTCTCTTCTCCTCCTATTTTTCTTCACAACTCTCTCTTCTCCTCCTATTTTGCCAAAAGAGTGAAATGAAGTTGCTTTTAGGGTTGGAGAGAACATATAGAACAAAAAAAAAACTAACTTTAACTTTTAGTTTTATGTTTTTTAGTGTTTTAACTTCTTGCTGCCGCGGCCGGGTCACAGGGTCGGGACTCTCCGAGTCTGGGCGAGTCTGGCGAGTCTGGCGAGTCCGGCGAGTCCGGCGAGTCCGGAAGTCCGCTCGACTGGGCGCGAACCGAAGTCCGAAAGCCCCGTGACTCGGCCAGTTGGTTTCAGTTCTGGGACTGGCCGAGTCATGAAGGAAGTCATGGCGAAGTCTCTACTTACGATGTGAACGAATAGTCAATAATTCTTGAATGTCCTTAATACATAACCGTAATATCATAATAATTAAACTTTTCATCATTGGTTCTAGTAATGTTTCTTAAGAAAACCTTATAAACAAGAGAAATTCAAAATACCATATCTTTGTTGTAATATTTCCATGAAGAGAGGTCTCAGGGAGATTGAAAGTGTATGAGTAAAAGACTTTACAAAGTTTTTTTTTTAGACTATAGGAATTAGGTAGCCCCCCTATAAATTGCAGTGTGCCTAGTAAACTTTTTTCACGTGATTGGTGATGTTGGTGTGACATGCCCTCCAGTACCATGGGGACAGGGAGAGATTCGACCTCGTGACCTCTTGCCTACAACAAGGTGCTTTAGCCAATCGAGCTAGGGTCCCCGCCCCAAAAGACTTCACAAATTATATCCCATCATATACTATTTTGTTCACCCATGAAACTCTCAAATCTTTAACCATCTATATTCTTGATCAAGCGACGCTGAAGTATGCTCCCCAACCTATGCATTTATTTCATAATTCTAGGATAATCCCAGACCAATCCACAAATCAGGACAGCTTGGTAGAGAATTGAGCCAAATTTTGATGATGTCTTCATCTTTATAGTACACTTAAGTAACCCAAACCTCTTGCATGATTAAAGTGCTCCATTTCTGCTCGTCCCCATAAGAATGGTCTCTCAACCCCAAGCAATATGCCTGATGACATCACATTTCATGATTTTGTGATACAACTCTTAGGTCAGCAAACTTCTGCTATCTATGTATTATATGCAAATAGATTCAGGTCATATCAGTCGGATCTTCTAAATCTAGGCATTTCTATGCACCTTAAGATGGCAAGTAGAAAGAGCACTTCCCTAATATAGAGATCTATAAAATGCAAGCTGCACTATTGCATATGCAAGTGCTTTCACAATTCCAACACTGGATTCTGAAGATCTGCTAAAGAAAGAAGAATCCTAAAGCACACAAGATGCAGGGTCTCAGAGTACAAAGAGCACCACAAAGGAAGCACAAACCATAAATGTGGATGAAGAGGAATCACACTCCCGTGCAGGAGCTCAATGAAGCCATAGGCTTTAGCAATATTCAACAACTCAGGAAATCTCTTTCTTAAGCCCACTATTCTGCATCACAAAAATTATCCATTCAGTGCTTTAAGGAGTGACGGAGATTACACAATGCCAAACTAAGTGTTCTCTCTAATGGATCTATTCTTTATCCTTCCTTGGAAGTGTTTTTAGCAAAATCCAATCCTCAATATGCAAGCTCATTACAGACCATATTTGCAGAAGGATCACCCTGCGATGGTGATCCATGGCCACTCACCCTGCCTATCTCTAACACCGATCCTGAAAAACCACTTAATAAACTCCACCCAAGAGGCATCTCATCATTTTCCAATCCTCTCAAATACTGCTGCAAATTTGTTGAACAATAACCATGCATCTGGCCAACACAAACTTGATCTCCATTTAGTAGCAAGCAACACCAATGCAGCCATTTTGGAGTTGCGAAGAGGATTGAAGCTCAAGAAAATGCATAAAAATCTACGTAAGAAGCTGACTAATTGTCTATATCTGCAGGCCTCTGGTATCCCACCAATAATTTTAGTTTGTAAGAATTTGCATAGTAGAGTTGAAGCAATTGAGACCATCCTCACCTAGAGAAGAAAAAATGCAAATTAGCTGAGGCACTGCAGCAAATC